>QLOO01001300.1:0-38197 GCA_003313855.1 Suillus sp. MG131 | reverse complement strand
CCACAAAATTTTACAGTCACATGATGTGTTGACATAATCTGGTGGCTGAAATATTGAACAAAGAAAAGTAAACAAAAAGTGTGGCTGAAAGCCCAAATGAAAACAAACAATCAGAAACAAACAGAAGGTCACATGATTACTACAAAATAGAAGGCTAAAATAAAACTGACAATCAGAGAGAGAAATACAACATAACAAATCAAGGAAAAATAGAGAGGTAACTTCCTAGTCACTCTCTCTTTTATGAGTGGTATGGTATAAGTTGCATATCATGCATGACACTGGTACATTGTAGAGACATGCAGGGGCCCATGAGGCTCGGCTGGCAAGTGCATAAAATGACCCAGCCTTCATTGTCTCCACCAATCACAATGTCTCATGCCCCTTCTGAATGGTGTGCTTGTCCCAGTCATATCACATTTTTTGGGAACTGCATCATAGAGTTGCTGGTCATACCTAGGGACTGGGCTTTCAATGTCACCAATTTGGCCAGTGAATGGGTTGAGCAGCAATTCCTTGCTCATATAGCAGACAAACTGTTGGTGGAGCCTCCTCCCAAGCTTGATGCAGTCACTCTTTTATCTTGCAGGCAGCTGGCTCTGTGCATGGTAGATGCATATAAACACCTGAGTGAGTGTATTTGGGCATCTCTGGCAGTAGGTCATTGGCTCATGTAACCCAGTAAAGCTGAATATCGACATCATGCAATATAATGAAGCCCTTGCCAAGCAAGAGTCAGGGATGAACAACACCCAAGAACAGGCTCTGCTGACTAGGCTCCCTCCTCTCAAGAAGATTCTCCTGGTCCATCCATTGACCATCATAGATTATGGGTACTGGATCATCCTGTGGTATCTCCTAGATGCTCTAAGTCCCTGGGTGCAGGTTGGTATTTCAGCAGTTTTCAGACATAGCTGATAATCATTATTTTGATAGAGTGATATGTATTCTGCCACTGTTGGCATGGAGGATCTGCTGAAGAGGAGCATCAATGAGAAGAGAGGCAGCTGGAGGACACTGAGGTCCAACTTCCAGCCATCCAAAACTCCTGGTATAATGCCTGGGTGCATCAACATAGTGCTGTGTTGGTTTCAGCAAGGTCATGAGGTGGGTTAGTGCCACTCCCATCTAAGTCACTGTATTGATGTTTGTAGTGTTATGGCCTGCTTCCTGAAAATCTGGATGATGGATTCAAACCTGAGATTTCTGTGACCCTCAAAGATGAGCAAAGTTTGTCCATGATCATGGCCATGCAGAGGCCAGCTTTGCTTGCATCCACTGCCTTGTGCATCATGCACCCACAGCTCTACTGGGCATCCATCAGAACTCAAGTTGAGCTCAGTCATTAGTCCACTGCTCAAGGATTGCCAGATATGCATTGTTTACTGAAGTATTGGGCATCAGTTTACACTGGCACCTCCATCATGTGCAACAAGAATTCTCCCAATCATTGAGACCCAAAGTGTCCTCCTGAAGCTTTTGATATTTTGACCTGCATTGGGAATTATCATCATGGGGTCATGCAGCTGACCAATCTTGGTATTGACTTGCTGTACAATCCAGGAGTGATGGTGAGTTATTTGGGCTGTCTAGTCAGACATGATATCAATGTTGCTGAGGGGGACCAGATAGTTTGGGCTTGGTTCCTATGAGATAGCATTCACAACTACACCTGGATGCCCTGTCTGGATTATGCCTGGTACAATCCAATCAACCTTGATGCACACAAGTTTATCAGGTATAACCAAGTTGATTTTGCATTATATGGCATCCTGTAGACACCTTCTGTTCTTTATCATTTTCAGATGCCCAGTTGCCACACATATTCAGCCATCCTGGCTTCATCCCATACCCCTCCCATTCATTGAATTAATTCTTCATTTGTCCTTATACTCCCCTCCTTACATCCCAACCACCCTCATTACCAAATTATATCAGTAGATGAATTGTCATTGCTGTCAATATCATCACTCATTTTAATTTACTCAGAAATCAGAAGAGTGTCTCAGGTGATCTGTATGTATGCTAACCTTTGGCTTGGTCAATGACTTCCTGCCTCATCACCTCAGGTCTGGATGTTGAACACCTGTATAAGAGCATTGACCTCGGTAGTTGATATCTCTTGGTAGTGTTGGCCCAGCCATTGAATTCCTGCATCACCACTTTGGCATGGTTGGTATATCTCATACTGTCACCTTGGGCCTGGTTGTGAAAGCCCTACACCATCACCTTGGGCCTGGCCATGAAATCCCCACACCATCACATTGGGCCCTATCATTAAATCCCTACACCATCACATTAGGCCTGATCGTGAAATCCCTACATTATCACCTTGGGCCTGGTCATGAAATATCACACCATCACCTTGGGACTGGTTGTAAAATCCCTACATTGTCACCTTAGGCCCAATCATTAAACCCCCCACATCATCACATTGAGTCCAGTTGTGAAATCCCTATATCATCACCTTGGGCCCAGTTTATCTTGAATATTCATTCAGTTAGCTTCCTGTCCTTGCAACCTAGTATAGCATGGTTGCACCTTTGAATCCTCATGGTGAGTAAAGCAGTTTAAATTGAAGATCAGTGACAGCAGGTTCTCACTGGCTGTGCATAGAGCCCCAAATTGCAAAGAAAAAAGCCTTGGAAAAAGCCAGTAAGCAAGTGACTTTGGTCAGGTTTTCAATCAGAAGATTCAATGCTCACCTGCTACTTCAGTTTGGATGCCTGAAAAGTCAGCAAGAAAGGTTCATCCCCAGAAAGCACCTCCTAACAAAGCATCTTTCAACCCACCAGTGGGTAGGATGCCAACAAAAGTGAAACAAGCAGTGCTGAGTGTGACTGCTCGTTTTGAAAAGGGTTTGCCTTCAAAACTGAGTATATCAGTGACTGTATCAGAATCATAGCAATAAGTACTAACTTTGATGGTAGAGCGTCAACATACCTTTGTGAACAAGGATGATGTGTATGATTCTAGTGACCATGGTAGCAACTCAGAGGACTTGCAACCTGAAAAAACTTGAGGTTAGTTATAGATGACTTGAAAGGTTTTGAATCTCACTCACATGTGCACCATGCAACCCAACCTAAGAAACTCTGTCGCACTTATGCCATGCGCAATGTCACTGCAATATTCAACTCAGATGAAGATCTGGATGGTCTGGGTGGCACTGATACTGATACTGAGCATGAGGAGCATGAGGAGAGTGAGGGCAAAGAACCAGAGGACATTGCCTTGATGCTCTCAGATGAGGTTAGTGGTGGCACTGGTTACTTAAGCTGATCCTGCTGATTCTAAGTTTGAAAGGTGCCTTCACTTGTGACCAACAAGCCTGTTCAATCACATGGCAACTCCCAGTCTGCCAGAGAGCAGAAACAAGCTGCAGAGGTGAGTCCATACTATTAAGAAAATCATGCTGATACTACCAGACTATTTTTCAGACTCCAATGTGGCATGATGTCAACAATGCTGTCTCAGAGTCTGTTGAGGAATCTACTATATGTGGTGATTCCTTGGATCCTAACTCCAGTACCATTGGAGTTGTCCTGAAGGTCACCTCTGCAACTCTATCATCTCAAACGACCACTTCTCTCATTCACACAGAGAAGGGAAATGTGAAACTACTTTATCAAAACTATGAGACTCAGTGAGTAGTTCATGATGCCATTCTTCATGTTGAAGGTCACATTATCTTCATCAATGCTTACCCTGAGCTCATGGACAAAATCAAGCATCACTCCAGTCTTTGCTAACAGTGGCCGATAATCATGGCATAAAAGCCATTAAGAAACATCTTTAAACAGATGCACAGTATGCTGTGCACCTTGGTAGCTTGGTAAGTCATTCACATGTCTCAACTTATGATTTGTTTTAACTATCTTGTTTTACTTCAGGTGGAGCCCTGGATTCCTTTATTGTGCTGTGATCTCAAAGTCGCTGCATGTGCGAACATCAATAGCTACTTTTGTCTCAACAACAACATACTCAAGGCCAAAAAACTTATGGAGCAGCATGCATATATATATGCCTCAAGGTTTGATGTAAGTTCACTCTGTCTGTTCTTCAGCTTGAGATCTTTGCAACACTCAGGAGCAGGTTCTTTATCGTATTCCCATATCTTCACTCCCTCAACAATACTCAGGAGCAGGTTTTTTATCATATTCCCATATCTTTTTCCTCAACCATTCAATTCTCTATCTGACTTCCCTCTTTTACAGTCCAATTATGATGCTTTGCCTATAGGGACAAAGCCATACCAGGGTGAACTACTGATTTTCCTGTTACATGACACAGTCTTTGATGGTGCCAAGTCCATCAGTGTCAAATTTGTGGCACATTTTGTTGAAATCATGAGAAACAAGGCCAATCACCCTGAAGTCCCCATTCCATTGCTTGTGCTTGTGGCAACAGCAGTAATGTCCTTTCTACTACATGTTCTGGCTGTGCTCATTCATTTTCAAGATCTATGCTGCCCTTTTTTGGAAGATTCTTGGTTCACTGGGCAAGTTTGACTTTACTGGGAATCAATTCAGTGAAACATATGTTTTCCATGTCAAGCTCCTCAAGGATTTGAAGAAGGATGCACCTGGAAAGTTTCACTGTATGATGGCTGATATTTTTGAAGCTGTACAGTAAGTTTTGCTGGTGTACATGGTGCCATTTTGACATGGATACTGACACTACTCAAAGGGCCTTGAAACAGAAGGGTAATGATCATCTTGCCAGTGAGCATCAAAATTGTTACAATAACATTGGTCCCCTATCTGTTTCTTCTATTCTTGGACTTATGGCTGCATTGCCTTGTAGTTATATCTCCACTTTGGTAGTCTCCAATTCTATGACATCATATCTTTCAGAATGTTCTATCTTCTTATCTCTAACATCATTTTACTATATTTGCTATTGCTTATGCATCCTTTCTTGATTTCCTTTTACAGCAGTCTTATCTCTTATAAGCCTGCCCTTAACTTCATTCTCATTTGCTATATATACTTCTCATGTAATGTCTTAGTTCTGCACTTTAATCTACTTGGTTTAACCTGAAACCTGATCTCTTCTCTTGGGCTTCACAACCCTTGAGTCTGATACTTGATTCTACCTTAGAGCACTCCTCTTCAGTAGTCTGAACTCAAGTCTGAACCTCTCTTATTTGAGAGTAGAACAACCTTGACAACTTGATCACTCTCTTTTGAGCTCTCATCATTTGATCTATCCAAGTCATAACAGAAATGCACTGTCACTACTTGACCTGGATGGCATGGCTGATGATTAGTTCCTGTAGCACTACAACCTGTATATGTTGCATATTCATAATTCATCATACCCTCGTCATCAGCTGGTTTTTGATTACTTTTATATACATCTTTTAATCCAATATTAGTCTTTTGTTCTTGTAACACTGCCTGGCACGTGTGATCTGTGAACCAATATTCATAATAACTGCTTCTGCAATGCACCACAATTGTGTCTAGTAACAGCTAATTCTTGATAATTATGCATCATGGATGAGGGTGTAAGAAAGTGCTTCTAAACAACATAATCTTCCTAATTCTCCTAAGGCTGCTAATTAGACATAGTTCTTGGACTTTATCAAACACTATCAAAAATTTTGCCAGGAGGTTTTTTCTGATGTTTGCCATATTTCATCATCATTCAGTTGAGGGCTTGGGTGTTGGTCACAGCATTATATTCAGCACAGTATGTATATGAAAAGTTCTCAATTAATGTGCCTTTTGAGCATGGCAGACAGTGTTGACAGTGGATTCTCATGAGCATTAACAAAATTTAATAAACACCACAGTAAATAAACTCAGTATCATCACATACTCACAATTGAAATATAGCAGGCAGAATCAACACAAGCAAACTTCACGCCACCTGCAAGTTTTGCCAGTCTGCTGGGTGTGTAAGTAGCCCCAAAAGTTTTGGTACATCATCGGAGAAATATCATGTGGTCGTGTTTGGTCCGTAGCTGAATGCCGGGCGCTCTCTTATACACCCGCCAATTGGTAGAAGTCTGGCCATTTTCTTGAGGCCCCGGAAGATACAATTGAACTGAACTAGTGTCTATGTTGTTAGATAGCTCATGCTGCCCAACGCCGGCAGAAACATGACATTGTTATACATTTATAAACATCATACTGAATATCCGCTATGATCCAATAAATGATTTCGAATGCATGTGAAGGGGTCGTCGTTATTCTTGACTTCCGTAGTATGAGACCGACAGCCAGCCCGGAATCTGTCGACAAAATTCCCTCAAATGTGTCCCCCACACCTCACTCAAACACTTGGCAGACATGTGGGCAAGTCTTTATAGACATCATATAGACCGCAGGAGAGAAGTTGGCGGGAGAGTTTGACAATGGATTAGTGGCGGGACGGGGGACGGCGGGAAAGTAGAAGACGACAAGAGAGATGGCGGCCTCAATAGACCACCCGGCACTTTCCGGGGCACCGCTAGCATACTCACCAGCAGATGCCCCCAAAACGTTTATACAGATTTTGCGGACTTTGCATAGACTTCACGTAGACCGGTCAGATCCCGCATGTTTCGATTGGCGGGATCGCGATTCAACAATCGAGTGGGATGCAAAGTCCGCTGAGAGTGCCGTTTGCTGCCGTCGTATTGAAGACATTGGCCAAAATGTTGTCCTAGGCCGGCCAAATCTCTAACATTTTGAGGAAACCCGTCTCTCTACCCTCTCTCTTCACAACCTCGATTCAAAATTTAATTGTATATTGGATTGTCCTCATGCTTCCTCCGTCCGCACTTTCGCTCGATGCCTGGGTCTTCCTATTTCATTCCTGATAGTTATTGCAGACACAATTCATCCTTCGTCAATCTCCGTCCCTCACCGTTATGTTAGACTCTCTCCTGTCCAATCTGGTATTTTCGCCCTGTTTCTATTCCACTTGAAATTTTATCATATATTTCTTCTCCAGAGACGCCCTAAGTTCTCACTTCTTTCCCTACCTCCAGATTCCTCGGATTGATTTCTGCTCATGGTGCCGCGCTACGAATATATCTCCGCCAGAGGTTCCCGCCCTCCTCCGGAAGTCCACTGGCACTTTTCTCGGAGTTCCCCTGGACATGTCGGGCTTTCTCTCACATGAGGGAAATGTATTTGGGTAACGGGCATAGTGAACGAACTGAAGCCGAGGCCCTTTGGATTTCACCCTGCAATATGGTTCATATTACTCTGGCTATAACTGACATCAACAGCAGATGATTGCGTACTTCCTTGGTATTCTGGTTTTTCTCATGTAGCACTTTGGTTGAGGATGTCAATTCCTTTGCTATCCTGCAGGCTTCGCTGCTGCAGTATGTGTCCATCTATAACTTCACATTTCACATTGAGACATGCGCTGCCCCAGTCACACCTTGGTACGCATTAGCATTACGCATTGGACATTCAGGCTAACTTCACTTGTCACAATGTCATGTTGGTAGTTGAGTACTCAACCTATGCAAGGCTGTGTTTTGGAAATGGTAGCAGGGGATGTCCTATAGGCAGAACTGACTCATTATTTGTATCCTATCCCTCACGTATTGCTGAAACTAACATGACGAGGTTTCTATTAGCCACCCTGTTGCAGTCAATGTAGGTGCATATATAACATTCTCCACATTCAGAACCCTCCCTTCTGCTCCATGGGAGTCAGGGAGAGCCTGCAATTCTCCGTCAAGCGTCCGCCGGTCTTCCGACACTGGTAACCTGCAATAGATCTCAGTATACGGTCACAGCCAAAATGCTCCACACATGCTATGCAAGGCACAGTTCGTCCAGATGCTGGAGAGAGTTGTGTTGGACCTCCTTCAGTATGAGGGTGCTACCAAGGAAATGCTTACACAGCCCTGGATCCGAGGGTCATGCGGGCTTTTATCCGGGATATTTTGCCGGTGGAACTCCTGTGGCGGAACAACGGACACCCAAGGGGAGACAATATGATGGGAAGAAGAATCAGAAAGTCAAGTACCATTGGCCTGCAATGCCATATTCACCAACATGCGGCGTTGCACCGGACATCCCATCTTCTTGCCAGACAGCGCTCCCCGCTAGTGTCCAATATTGACATGTCACAGCAAGTACCATTCCAGTAGCAATTTTTCATTAGAACTTTGCAACATATTGATATGAACGTCGGAAATGATCAACACCCTGAAACATATCTGTGCTGAGAATATCATTTAAACAGGTGCTCCCTCTTTTCCGCAGCATCAAGTATTGCCTGCACCTGATCCCGAAGCTGTTGTGTGCGGTTATGCAGCCGAACGACCCTCTGGAGGCCTTGCACTCTGTTTCGGAACGTAGTTGTCGCTTGCGAATAGGCAGCTTGAAACGGTCGCTCGGCCTCCACAATATCCTGAAGTGTGGGTGGCGCGATGTCGTATTCGTTGTCACCATCGGCAACTTCGCTAAGAAGTCGTCGGGCGTACTTAACTGCGGGACGCTGCGTCAGACTAGGAACACATCCAACCGACAGACCGCACATTCATCCTCGCTTAAGACACCAAGTCTCATTGATTGACACATCTTCAGTAATTCCTTATCTGATAAGGTTTTGTGAGGGTCTTCCAAAGATGACGAGCGACTGCCTGCATGCAGCGGAGTCGTTGCAGGGATCGGATAATCCGGATGGGGAGCATCTGGGTCTGGGTATCTTGATTCCTCATTGCGGTATTCCTTGTTGAACTGATCAATGGCAGGAAATGACGATGGAACTGAAGCCCAGGGTGGGAAGGTATAATATTGAGCTGGCAAATTGTTGGTCGTAGATTCGCAGGGCGAGGAGCATCTCGAACTCACATGGGGTGAGTGAGGGAGACCTGGCTAGGTGAGCAGATGGCACATGCACTTGTTCTGATCCACCGGCGTAGCCGTGATGACCTTCGGCAAAGCTAGATTCGACACGCTCTCTAGACGTGTGAGTCGGAGTCACAGTGGGAGCATTTCCAATCACCGTGGATGACTGGGCAATGGCAAAGTCCAGAAGCCCTGTACCACAACGGTGATTGCTGGATGATGGAGGTGATATACCTAGGTCATACGTCGCATCGACTTTCTCATCGTTCAATGGCAGACCGAAATCATACTCTGATGAAGCTCAACACTCAGGGAACGAACTGGAAGCATATGAGGGACAACTCGCCTGACCTGTCACCATCCTCCGCGAAGGATTCATCTTCGTGATCAATCAGTGGGGAGCCGAGACCAAAATTGAGAGGTTCTAACAGACCAAAGAATATGAGCGTGATGCATGAAATGGTGCAATACACCGCTTACCCGATCCATCCACATCAGTCAAAAAATGTCTACTCTCCTGATGAAAAGTCGGGGAATCGAGACCGAAATTGAGAGGCTCTAACGTACCGACAAATATGAGCGTTATACATGAAATGGTGCAATACACCGCTTACCCGATCCATTCATATCGCTCAGAAAACGTCCACTCTCCTGATGGAACGTCGGGGAACCGAGACCGAAATTGAGAGGTTCTAACGGACCGACGAATATGAGCGTGATACATGAAATGGCGCAATACACCGCTTACCTGATGCATCCACATCGCTCAGAAAATATCTACTCTCCTGATGGAACGTCGGGGAACCGAGACCGAAATCGAGAGGTTCTACCGGACCGCACAGATAACGATCAGTATGATCCACAACGGATGTGATCAGAGGATCACTCCTGGTTGTCTCACCGCTTTCGTCATGAGGACCACGGCCTGCAGCCCCACCACCATGGTCTATCGACTCTGGATCCCGCTGCAGTTAATGATGAAGACTAGGGCTTGAGCAAGATCCCTTACCGATCGATGGCTCCGTAGACCACGACGGATTACTTATGTCCACAACGGTAAAGAGCGGGTCAGCAAACCGCACGACATGGTGGTGATGTCCATTGGAGTCCATAATGAATTTCTGCACCATCGGATGACTAAATTTATTAGTCACCACGCCATGGGAAAGAAACCTTCGATTCATCAACAGCCCCCGGAACGTTGAGCAGAAATATCTGCTTACCTAAGGCAGCCCGCCGCTTGTCTCCGCCATGCACTGGCAACATTCAAAATTTTATTCGCTGCTGAGCCAGCTTTCCATGCTACTTGCTGTTGAATAATACCAAGATCACTATCCACAATCCTGCTTCGTGTGTTATGAAGGCTCACACCAACCAGTGACCAAAAGAAAACAATCAATTCTGGCCAAGTTCGACATGGAAATTCATTATCACTAAGAGACGCCAACAGCTCATCGATGCGCTCATCTACTGCTATCTGTTTACCGAATCCAATCACAATTTTGCCGTGTGTGACCCTCCCGTTGGAGTGAGCTGCTCTACTCAACTGCTGGACTTCTAGGACTGGGAAAGACCGGCCTCCGAGCTCTCTCTAACCTTGCCTTAGCTATCTCCACTGCGGGCACCGGAAAACTCTCCTGCCACCTCGCCCCCTCCCTGGGTCCCTACTCCACGTGCCCCCTTTAAAAACAGCATCACCCTCGTCGCTCAAACCCTCTGCGCTTCTATTGCTCCTCTTCTCTTTCTTCCTCATTGGAAACCTTGTCTGAAATATATCTTCCTTCACTTCCTCTTCGCCTCTTTATTCAGCTTGATTCTCTTCGTCGGCCCTTGTTCTTCTATCCTTGAGTTTGCTTTCCTCTTGCCTCTCTCCTTTTCTGTTCTTCTCTGCCTTCTTTGGGTACGAAGGCACGCGAACGTCGCGCACCGAAGTTTCCTGCTATGGGCCCTCCTGTGACTGTCTCTAGTCGGTACGAATTTCGAAGACGTTATGTGATTCTGCATGGCAGTGACCGTAGGGTAATATCTTGTGCTTTTCTTCAAAGGTTGTATCAAGACTACTGTGATAGAATTGAACCAACTGTCCTGGTGAGAAGATCACTTCCCTGTACCCGTCGAGGTTTTGTTATGCGACATATGCCATGTGTGTATTGGCGTCTGAAATACTCAACGCTGACGCACTACTTGATAGGTCCATTCGAGGCATGTTTAGGGCGTAACATGGGTCGACCCGGGTCATACCCGCACCCAACCCGCGGGTACCAAAATTTTCAGAGGCTTACCCGTACCCGCGCGGGTCAGAGCATTGCGGGTTCGGGTCAACCCGTGGACCAACCCACAACTGGTACGGGTCACCCGCGGGTGAGTAGATATTTTGTGATACTGCTATGTACATGTACTGAGCAGCGAAAAAGTATGTACGAAGCTTAGTTTGAGTCAATAACAATCTTCTTGCCTTTTCCCTTGCCTTTGCCCTTTTCCATCTTCGTCCGCATGATTGATGTGACAGTACTTAGATCATTCACGAGAGGTGTCTTGTACCATGATCTGACGGCCATCTGAGCTCTGAAAGTTTGCGAACTACAGTTGATATGCTCATAACACATACCGTTGGGGCGGCAAAAACTTGATGCATTATAACACATATGCACGACGACATTTGTCACACAGATGTGATGAATGTGACATCCGCCAAATTTGTGACACGAGAAAGTACAGTATCCACAGCGCATACATGTATTATGCTTTGAAATAACAATCTATAGAAGTCTGCTTGGCATTCAGTAGCTCCTCTCATCATAATTGAGCATGAAATATGCAGAGCTGTGATGACAAATTAAGGGAAAATTGAGGATCACCACATTGCATGCATCCAGTCTCAAGCTGCTGACACAATTTGAGGACTTCTGTGCACATGAATGATGGCCCATCGTCTTCTGACTCATCATCTGAATCAATCTCGATGACTTCACCATTTGCAACTGCAATCTTGTGACAGACTTCATCAGCAATAGCCTGGTCACCACTTTCGAAATTCAGGAGATCTCCATTATCTCTCTCCTTGGCAGGGTCCAGAATCTTGTCAATGGTGAGTAAAGTGCTGAACATGTGTTTCCATTCCTTGAGATCATTAACTGATTCCATAAGTTCCTGTTCTGTGGTAGTGAGTTGAGCTAGTTTTTGTTGATGCGCAGGAATTTGAAGTTTGAGACCAGTATGTCCAAATGCAGCCTTCTCAAGTGTATTAACTGCCCTCAAGGCAAGATCTGTATCTCCCTCAGCATCCATGACAGCTTTAAGTGCTGGCCTCCAGTGTATGGAAAGCCAGAGCACTGTGCTCACATGCATTGCCTAATAAGGCAAAAAACTTCGACAGGACTCCAGACATGCCTTGGAGCCAACCTGGTATTTGCACCTAGTAAAACAAATATCTATGAAGTCCACTAATGATACCACCATTCATCCACTATGCCATCATTATCTGACTCATCACTTGAAAATTACCAAACTATCAAGGCTTCAACACCTGCAGAACTGTTATCTAATGGAACATCAGGTCCATCATGCTTGGCTAGAGCATTTAAGTTGTTGATGTGAGAATTACCTTTGGTTTCATTAGCATTAATTGATTAAAGGAAAATTGCATTGTACCTAGGCCCAATCCTCCATGCACACTGCCCATGTAGTACATGCCATCTTGTTCCTCATTGAAAGGTAAATTGGTATGGCCAGTGATCAATATCAATGCACCAGTGGCAGCATCTTCATTTCTTGTCAGTAGTAAGTTGGGATGTGGGTTCTCTGTGAGCTGTACAGCAGACAGCACATTCCTATATACAGTCCAAACTGATGATTGAGTCACTGCAGGGCATCCCATTGCATCATAACAAGGCTTGATAAAGTTGCCAAGCATAGGTGGGACAAGGTCAAATACTGGATTGAAAGCATTGATATAGAGGTTGTGAATGCAGTCAATGCCCTCACAATCTATAGCTACCTAGTTGGCATAGTTAAGTAAGCCTTTGTATGTGGTCACTTGTGCAAATAAATACCTTGAAGTCCAATGCTCTGAAATCTTCAGGAGAATTGTAGATAAGATTTGGGATGCCATGTGGGAGTATCTAGAGGGATCATAAGTGCACATCATCACAAGGTGGAAATAAATAAATAACCTTGTTGTGGTCATGCTGTTTTGCAGTATTGTTCACTTGATTCCTATAAACATTCAGCTCCTGCTGCAACCAGGGTATAAAAATCCAACAAAAGACCATCCTAGATGAACAGCAAGACATTATAAGCACATAAAACTGTAAGACAAGCACTATGAACATGTGAAGGGTATTCCCTGAATCATACCAGTCTTCAATAACACCTTTGTCCAGCAAGGTCTTGAAACCAGGAGTGAACCTGCACCAGAGTTGTGTACAATGAAATATTACTCATAACTCAACTGGGGACTATAGCCTGGTCAACAATGGGAAGGACATCTTCAGGGATGGCAACATTGAATGTGCAGTTAGCACATTCAAGCAGGAGCACAATTGCAATAAATATTGTAAATGGAGTGGGTTTAAACTAAAAGTTTATGAAGCAGCAAAGAGAGGGACAGAGGTGGAGACAGATTCTGCACAAGATGCCTTGGAGTAGTAGAACTTGTTTGAATTTCTTGCTTTGTCATGATGTCATCATAATCTTGGGTCTTGTACATTCACACTTTGTTTTAATAAGCTTATATCAAAGTATTATTTGCACAGTGTTTGAGGTCTCTCAACTGCATGTGATCAAAGTCATTGGCAAAATGAGCATGGTGCTCCAGCTTTCCATACCAGTTGGAATCTGTGAAACAGTCACTAAGATGGGCTTGCAGTTCACCTTCTGCTTCAGGAAGTGACATTTCGGTCCCTGCAAACTTGTGGACAATGGTCCAAGAGCCAAATCAACATGTGATTGTGGGTCCATGAATAAATCACTACACGATAATGTAAATTAGCATTGATGAAATCAGAATAACAATGAAAATTTTAACTAATGGTTCAATTTGGGCTATAGATAGCCCATTTACTAGATGAATGCTTGAGCTGCAAAAAAACTGTTGTTAGTAGGACTTACACCAAGAAGATATAGTACTCACTGGAACATGACATGTTGTGGTTGAAGGAATTGACAAAGGACATCAGCAAATGTGCACCTCACTGGAATAGTGATGGATACTCTGGATATAGCTGGGCCTCTGGGTAGAATGCCCCAGCATGGCCCAGTGGATCACACAGACCTATGCCAGTGAACAAGAGGATACTTAAAAATTTCATGGAGCCCAGTGAATCACACACCCTACCAGCCCTTATGCCAGTGAACCAGAGGATACTTAAAAATTTCACCAGTGTTGCGAGACTCAGAGTTGAAAGTCAGTTAGTATTTAGTACACACAATTACTAGACTAGTTTCTGTATACTGTGTGCTGCCAGTTGTAATTCCAAAAGCTGTGCCTTTCTTGCCTCCTCATACCTTTTGACTTCAGCATCCCAATGATCAGCAATGAGTCTATGCAAATAATTCTGAGAGACTGTCACAGGTGATGGATTTTGACGGTAAGGTGGGACAGGTATTTGGAGGACCTCTGGCTCCACAGGCTAAAAATCAGATCAGCATCGAGCAAGTTGGCTGCTGTCTGTACAAACCAGCACTTGCCCAAATTCTCTTTGTCAGAGTCCTAAGAGTTCATCAGTTACATTCTGTAGCAGTAGCCTGTTAAAACCACACACCATAAATATAATATAAATATCAGCAGACACTCAAATGATAAGATAGATGAAGAGACAGAATCGAGCTAACAAAAAATGTCACATGAAGACTTGACTGTGAGAATCAAACAACACTTAGGTAAAGTTGTATAGTTGCCCTCCTCAGTCAAAAAAAAATGAGTTTATTAATTCAAAATACAATCTCAAATGTATGATGATCTGCATATGTATTTACATAGTAAGAATTAAAAATGTCTAGTGAAAAGAAAAGTGAAAATTATCAGGCAGAGGGCCATCACAAAACACAGGAATTAAGTGAGCACTCCAGAAAATTACATCCAGATACTCGACCATTTGCACTTGATTCTTCTGCCTGTCCAACAATAGCTTGACTTTCCACATTCCCATGTTTGGGTCTGGCCTGTGACCGACTCTAGAAAAACACTTAATGAGTGCACACAGGTATATATATATGTTTCTCATGAGAAAAGGAGAGAAACAGCTTCACTCGGCCAACTATCATTCCTCACATGCCAGGCTTATCATCATCCTCTATGATCAGCACACAGTCATATCAAGGGTCCTTCCACTGCCATAAAGGAGTTGATCTGATGATCTCACAACAGGCACCATGGGTACCTGAGAGATCACTTGGTGTGTAGAGTGTAGTGGAGGTGAAATGGAATACTGAGATGGGTGAAATGATTTTGGAGAGGGGTATGCTGTTGTTGAGGGCCATCTGGTCATGGAGAAATTGTCTTGTAAGAGCTGGCAGTGATGGCTCAGAAATGTATGCTACCAGGTCCTGAAGCATGCAAGGATAACCCTGTTCTGCATCAAGCATCGGCATTGGTTGACAGATCACAATATTATCACTTATGTCACCATCATGCCATCTCTACTCTAGCTTCAGGTACAATGTCCTCATCAATGGCTTCTTCATCCATGGTTTTGTATAAGCTGTCATGACCATGAGAGGGAATCAAAACAGATGTGGGCAACATCCCTCAAGCTACAAAGTCTACTTGGGCCAAACCTAATTTATCGAGACATTGGTTAGTAAGGAGCATTTGCCCCAGGGCATTGAAGCAGTTAGAATGTCTCCATTGATAGCAGTGATGTGCCATGATTCAGTGATAGACAAACAAAGGCCATTTGGCACACCACACTCCTGGATGAGTTGTGAATAATGGATGAGTGCATGTTGCTGAGGAAGCGAAAAACCAGTTGGGCAGACACCAGATTTATGAAAGATTTCACATGCAGCATGGAACCAAGCCAGAGCTTCTTCAATCTGCATGAGCATGTCTTCTCCAATCTCATAACATCGGACAAGGTAGCAGAAGTCCAAGAAAGTGGCAACACATTGGATGAGTTGTAGTGGGACATATTCAGCAATTGCTGGCAAAAAAACCTGGCAGATAGGTGTTAATCACAAATACCAAACACTAGAAGAAACTCACCTTCATTAAAGCTTTTGAACCATCTCTAGTCCACTGTTTGAAGTGTCTTCCTTGAGGGAAACATTGAAGTCTCATAAATGCTGGTACCACTGCAATACTAGTAAGGTTAAGTTAATATTTGGCCACAGACACAAGTTAAGTCAAGAGTACCACCAATGGTCAATATCATCCATGATTACATCTTTGCAAGCCTCACCTTGGGTTTCTGCAAGGCAATTCTTGGTCCACGCCACAAGATGATCCTTAAATTTTCCTTTAATGACTTGATGTAAGAGATCAGACACGAGCATCACATAAATGTCAGCACACAAGAAATCATAGGTAAATGGCTGGATCATCAAAAACATGATGAGAGGCACTTCTACAAGTTCACAACTTTGTAAGACATACCACAATATCACTGTCTATTCTGTACTGATCCCATAGGAGGCTGGGGGATAGTGTATCAACCAATGTGTGCATGAACTTGTGTGTTCTCCAGCCTCTGACTCCATCAAGGTGTTCAGGCAGCACAGTACATCTATGGAACAACTGAGACAGTCCTACAATGATAGATTTGAAAAAAAAACCTACCTAGTGCACCAGTTTTGCACAATTCCAGCTACTATCAATTGTTTGGGATAATCAGCAATATAAGCTGCAAGGTCATAAATCACCCATTGATAGTGACCATCTGGGCATCACCAAATCAAGGGGGTCACCATTCCTGGCTTGAGAGGCTGTAGGATTACTGAGATGAATACATGGTATAATTGATGTTTGAATTTGTGAAATGCCATGTCAGCATCATATTTTTGTCCCACTGATGATTATCTTAGTTTCATTACACTGAGCATTAGATTATATGGCACATACCTTTGGGAATTGCCGAAAAACCAATTGGAGTCACCACATTGCGGTGTGCATGTCAAACTCCATTGTGTGGATTGCTGATTGAGAGATATAGCAGGTGATATTCAATATTCCCAGTGGCTACAGACACCGTAGTCTTGGCACTACCCAGAATAATGCCAACATATGTGGCCCCTTCAGTTGAAGGGTCTTCATTGTAGATTGTGTCCTGGCAGAAAGGACAGCTCAGTTAAAACTTGCACATCAAGAGGATGGACTTACACATTGACACCAGGAATAGTTTTCTGACATAAAATTCTGCCACTTGCACTGGCCACAGCAGTCCTTAGATAATGTTAGCTTTCAGAGATGTATTATTATCCATTGCTCAATGAAATACCAGATGATTAGAAGTGTGCTGGATATCAAATATTCATTTGTTGAGATCCAAGTCTCAGAACTCAGTATGCTTCACTTGAATTTCAGCAGTCGGAACTGGGTGTCTCATAGGGCAACACAAGCTTTGCATGCCAGTTTTTGCATTCTGCAAGACAACTCAAGTGCCATTAAAGTCCATGTCAAGAGACCACCTGCTGCTGCAGTGTATTTGCTACTTGGTAGTTAGTACTACATGTTCACATCTGTACTGGGTGTTCATGATGATATACAACTACCTTGGCTCCATCATGTCTACAATGATCATTCACCTGGGCCCACCTGTTTATATTATATACCACCCTTGGCCCACCCATCTAATATAATATATTCTATAACATCCTCAGCCCACCCATTTATATTATATACCACCCTCAGCCCACCTGTCTAATATAATATATTCTATAACACCCTTGGCCCAACCATCTATGTGATAACAAGTACCCTTGGCAAACCTGTCTATCTGATACACATCAACCTTGGTACACCTATCTACATAATATCCAACCACTTTGGTCCATTCATCTATGGAATATTCATGTCCATCAGCCCACTCATCTACTCTACATATTCTCCACATGGACCCACCTGCCTCCATCAGGAATAATGTTCCTCCTGGCCCATCCATCATAGTTAAGGATATTCTACCATCAGCCCATAGTCTGCTGGCCCATGTCATACAGGATATTATGTATGTCCATTCACTCATATAATACAGAGATATGTCACTGTATTATGTGGTTACATGGGCATTCTGAGCTGCTGTCTTCTGTTCTGAAGTGGCAGTACTGCATCATCTCAACAACTCACCCAACAAAGAAACCTCTATATCTTTACTGTGGCAATCTGTTGGATTGCATCAAATCACTTTTTAGCCACACACTCTTTGCAAATAAAATAGATCTCACACCTCAAGGTGTATATGATACAGTGGAACATACAGTACAAATTTGCAGTGAATGGGTGATAGGGACACAGCATGGTCAATGCAGGTATGCACTCTACAGCATCAATGATCTCCAAGCTCATCTTGCTAACTCTCACACCCTGTCATAGCCACAACTTCCAAATAGTGTAACATTGTTAGGCATCATACTTTCCTCCAATAAAACCAACATTACCAACATGACTGGTGGATGTGTTGCTCACCTGATCCTGATCAGCCTTGCCAATATCAAGATGATGACTCAAAATAAGGCATCCTCACATGCTTTCCTCCTGACAGCACTGCTTCCAATTGCTGAATTTTTGCATCTGGTGAAGTGGATGCAGAGTGTTCTCAAAGCATGCTTGGTCCACCAATATCTAGATATTGTGCTGGAGCTGCTCAAGCAAGCTGCACACATTGGGTGGATGATGTTAGACCCACTTGGAAACCTTAGATATTGTTTTACCCCCTTAGCCTCATACATTGTTGATACACCTAAGGAATGCATGCTTGCATGTGTTTGAGGAAAGACCTCACCAGTGACTATGGCTATGTATGAAATTCTCAGAGACACTTTCCAACACCCCTCTCAAACAGCTAAAACAACTCTCAGCCAGCTTTCAAGCATCAATTATGATCCCCTTGACATTGAAGGCTACTTCAATGCATGTGACATCTTCCACCTAAGTGGTGTGGCCCAGCCATTCTGGTGTGATTGGCCACTTGCAGATCCACATCTGTTTTTGACTTCAGAATCCCTGTATCACTGGCATTGTGAGTTTTATGATCACAATGTTAAGTAGTGTCTCACAGCTGTTGGCAAGCAGGAACTAGACATTCACTTCTCCATTTTACAACCACTCATGACATTCTGACACTTCCATTGCAGTATTTCAAAGCTTAAACAAGTCACTGGAAGAGCCCAGTGTGACAAGCAATGTTATATTGTTGCTCTCATTACAGATGCAGCCCCCCATGGCATCATCATAGCTATTCATGCTCTGATGGATTTTTGCTACTTATCACAGGTGACAATGATCAATCAAGAATATTTTCAAAAAAATTCTTGGTGCCCTCATGGAATTCCACAAACACAAGCAAGATCTAATTGCTTGCAGTGCATGTTGATGTGCCAAGAGCAAACAGGTCTTCAACAACTGGCATATACCCAAACTGGAGTTGATGCAGAGTGTTGTGCCCAGTATATGTCAAGTCAGTTCTCTCTTGCAGTGGTCTGCTGACACCACTAAGCATGCTCACATTACCCTTATCAAGGATCCTGCAGATTCCACCAACAACATCAATTATGATGCTAACATATGCTGGTTTCTTAATTACCAAGAAAAGTGTTAAAATTTTCAGATTATGACATCAATAATTGCTCAGTCAGAATCACAGTCACAACTTGAAGCCTCCACTTCCTCATCTCAAATGATGGATACTGATTCTGAACATCATGACTTGGATGAAGGTCCACTGGCATATATTGATGAAGCTCATTTGCAGACAGTTTTGGATGATCTCTGGGGGCAAAAGTGTGTTGTGACCAATTTTTTCAGAAAGGTAGAGCAAGTCTCTTTGGACATCAAAGCAGCCAGACCTCTCCACACATTTGTGGTCAGTGCAACAGTAAATTACCTCAATTTTGATCCTTCCATACACCACATACCAGTCAATGTCATTGCTGAAAACTATCTCTACCTGACTTGTGGGGAGCACTTGCTGACTATATTCAACAAGAGGGTACTACAGCTCAGAAATTCCACTTGCTGGAGGGACAACACTGAGCACCATCCAATGCACCTCTTCCATTTGATGACCTCATGATCTGATTCAAAGTGCCTGTGCAGCAGGCATCGTACCATATCCTGTTGATCATTCCTCCTGCTCTCATAGTCAATGCATCTCCCCCAAGTGCAACTTGGAAGCATGGCCACTCACTGTAGGCATTTTCCCATTTTTGTCCAAAAAACATTGATTGAGAGGATAGAAATTTCCTCCTATATTGCCTGTCAAAACATTGAAAAAATTAATTCATATGTTAAAGATTTTCTGTGCATGGAACATGATACAAAAATTGGACATGTTCCTTCAAGCATAATACTGGATTTTCCATCTATTGTCTTTTAAACAGCAGCTTACAATAATGTCAAATTTTTGTCCAAATATACTATGTTTTTCAAATGTTTTGTATCTATTTGAAGACACAGACAAGAAATTTAACCTCATTATAAACTATTTAAAAGAAAATAGATGGAAAATCCAGTATTATCCTTGAAGGAACATGTTCAATTTTTGTATCATGTCCCATGCACAGAAAATCTTTAACACATAAATTAAGTTTTTACAATGTTTTGACAGGCAATGTAAGAGGAAATTTCTATCTTCACAATCAATGTTTTTTGGATGTTTTTTTGGAGAAACATGGGAATATGCCTGTAGTGACTATGATGCTGCTATTTTCACCATTGATAACACCAGATGTGAACAATGGCCCACTAGTGGGCTTAAAGGTATGTTTTTCCTGTGTTCATGTTCAAATTTGACATCTGAGCAACTTGTAGGCCATGCTGTTGTTGAGGTGCACCTTATCATGCAACCACTTCCTCCACAAGAAACTAGTAGTAGTGCCTCTTGTGCTGCACATTTCCTTACATGTGTTCAACAGTTGGATGTCATGCCTCAGTGACATGGCAACTTACTAGAACACACAATGCAAATGCATGTTTTAAAGCATGCAATGTGATCAGCAGGGACTCCTTTTGGTGATATCCTCCCACTAGATCAACTTTGTTCTTTGGCTCACATTATCCCCTGCTTTGGTCATGTTTCCAATTCATGTCTAACAGTGGAAAATAGTGCTCACTTTGCTCAGATGTTCTTCTTGAACAAATACATTGACAAGGACTTCTACTATACTATCTCAAACTCTGAGCCATAGTAGTTGTTTCAATTGTATTAAAGTAATATATCTATATTAATGGTTCAAGAGCTCTATACACTCAGTGTATGGCACTATATATCACTATACATTACTGTAGCATCATGGAATATACACTATCCTGCAAGGATCCACTGTATAGTGATGTACAGTGCTACCTTGGGCACATGGCCTTCAGCTGACTAAATCCGAATGTCAGTGGGGTAGGCCCTGATTGGCAGGCCACTGGTTGTTGTCATCATACATATCTCTCAATGCCTGTCACCAGCACAATCATGGCTCTTCCAGTTATTTATTCTAAGTTCTCAAAGAGTTTCAAGTCTTGGCTCCCAAAATCACCATCACACAACTTGATCTCCCCTCTTCCATGTGTACAACAAGAACAAGTTGAAACACCCCCATGTTCCTTGCACCATCATGTTCCAAAAGACACAGAACTTCATGACAAATAAGTTCTTGAAGACCTCAAGACAGCGATTAAGACAAGACTCAACATTCAATTTACAGACTCAGATAATCAAGATTCTTTAAGCTTAGGTTAGTATTTCTCAGATCACTTATCACCTACCAATCTTCTTCCTAACTATTCATCATCACAAAGACCACTGTGCAGTTGTCCTCAAAGCACTTCAACATCCTCAAGCTAATACAATTGTAGGCTGATTTATACTTGTCATAGATTACTCTTTACCATGATCTGAGATTATTGCCAATGTTACACCTACAGAATCCACAGCAGTGGTAGCATTTATGTCAGAAGAGCAAGATTTTGAAGTCAGAGCAAAGTAAACCTCAGAGTAGTAATTGAGTCATAATAATACACTGACCACATCCCATCTTCTTACTACAGATTTGTCTACTTTGCAGATACTCAAGATCTTCATATCATGCCTCCACTTCCCATCCACAAACAACCAGCTGCACACCTTGCAAAGGCCATCAACAAGTTCATATAAGCCATTTCTTGTATATCATATCATTGATGGAGGATATGGCACTTGAGGAGGCTGCAATTCAGAGCATGCATGATTCCCATTCCATTTTCAAGCCTGTTTGGATGTCAGCTCTCAACTCTATCTCTTTTACGATATACCTCACAGCTTACTGCCACTACTTGGATTGGTACAACCACAAATATGATAAGCAAAAGATGATGCATGTCAATGTTTAATCCTCGAACTCACACACACAACTAACAAGTACTTCATTCTTGTCAACTCCAACAACTTTCTCATCTTGTGCAACAACTTCCTCATCCAATGTGACAGTCTCATCCTCTGCTGGGTTATTACTTGATGTGTAGCCAGAGCACTCAGCAAAGAAGTTGAAGATCCAGTCTGAGGGAAAGCATGAAGAGTCTAAGGTGAAACCAAAGAAGAGGGCAAATGGGAACAGGAACAGGATGGGTCATTAGTAGGCTCTTGCTGTATTGATTGTCAAGGTAAGTGTCTGTCATTAGACTTGGTTTCCTCTAACACTAACAATTTACATGATTGGTACTAGTACTTAGTTCCATCTTTGCTTGTACTGTTGTGCTGCTCTTCAAGTTTGAATTCACTATCTTGTTAATCTGCTCATTGTTGTCACCCATGTCACATTTGTTCTTGTACTTCTAGGACCACATGAAACATACTGCTACTCATCTAAATACCACACACGTATACAGTACTGTGGATGTTCCTTGCTGAATGTACCATGATATTTGTGTACTAGCAGTATGCCTAATTTTTCACATCACATTTAACTACTGAGTTGGCATGACTTGGGAAAATTTGTTAACAGCATAACTTGAAAGAGTCTTGAACGTCCTCCAGTACCCAACTTGTGACAGCCTCATCTCTTAGAGGGATTTCACTCAATCAAAGACACTCGCATCATGATGAATTCCAGACCCATCCAGCACAGCTTGAAGCAATTCACAGAATACTTGTGCTGGTACCACCAAAGTCAATACTACTAGCAGAACCTCCCCCTAAGGTCTCCAACCTGAGCACAGATGGACAAGTCATGAACAGCACATCATCTATTCAATTGCATCCATTGACCATTGACCACACCCCATCCTTGTCCATCTATCAGGCTCAGGCTCAACATATGTCTATTACTATCCCAGTACCTACTACTACTATGTAAAGCATCTCGCACCCTAACTGGAAGCATGTTGGAACTCCCAGAGCTATTGGTGCTCTGTGAAACCAATCCCCTGCATTATTGCATCACTTGACCACACCAGTTGTTACGTATTCTGCTACTAGTAGGTTGAATGTGGACAAAAAAACCCATCACCTATATTCTCAATAACAACAGAACCAAACTCTGACTGCAAAGACAGCAATAATGTAAGTTCAACAGTACCCATACAGATCCAAATTATAATGTTGCCCAGGAATCTACTAACTCCAATGACACCTGGGCTAGTGAGGAATTCAAGGCCCAGCTTGTTTTGAATGTGACCCAAGCACAGCAAGATGTTTGCCTGGTGGAGAAGATGCTCACAGACTCCATTCTTAAGCAGAGTGTCATACTTGGGAAACTCTACAAGTTTGAGGCTACAGAAGCTGAGAGGAAATTGGAGGATGCTGATATTGACATTGGTTATGTATGCCATTTGGTCTGCAAAAGTGGAATCACATTGTTGGAGAACTTTGCTACTAGTAAACCTTGAAAATGCCATCACAAATTTACTAGTCACATTGATAGTGATATGCTCAGCCTGGAAGTAGATTTAGCTTGCTCACCACCACTGGCAGGTAATTGTATTCTGTTAAATTTGTTCAACCACTTCTACTACTGACACTTTTTTATTCACAGGATCTCTGAGCACAACTCCAAGTCAAATACTTGATTATGATGTGGTGTCCAATTCTTTGAACTTCAAGTTATGAAGCAGTAATACTAGCACTAGCCTCTATACTGTTCTGATTCCATGTCCCATCTACTACTAGTATTGTACATACTTTGAATCAATGTTTGTAAATGCCAGCTTTAAAAGTTGCTCTTCCTTCAAGTTTAAACTTAGACTCAGAGGTCATGTGTCACAACGAAGAGCTGGTACCAACTTCTTGAGTCTCTCGCTGTAGTGTATGTTGCACTATAGAAATTTTATATATACTGTTGTTGATTGCTACACATTGCTACAGAAGTCTGCACCTGCTGTAATATGTTGTAAGTGGCCATGATAACTGTGCTAAATTTAGTGTTTTGCTGGTGTATGCAAAATCAAAGTAGGAACATATCAATCAAGGTGCTGTTTTTGACTATCTTCACCATGTCTGTATACAACAGTCTTCTCAAACTCCTCTTGCAAAGTTGTGCTATTATGCACTTTATGGGCTAGACCAGCCACCTAGAACAATGTAAATACTTCAATCTTAAACAAAGTCATCAGATTACCTTTGGAAATAATGCAAGAGCTTTGAGTTTCTGTGATTTTAACATTGTAATGTTTGCCTTCCTTGCTGTTTCAATAGCTTGATCATGAACTGATTTTATGACTTCACAGTCATGAGCTTCCTTTGCTTCATCAATCTCATTGGAGTTGCCAGACAAGTTAGTATCTTCTTCAGGGCTTACATCAAGGCCAGTCATTTCCTCATCTAGGAGTTCCTGCTCTAAACAAATGAGTCTGTCATTCTCATTACTAAGCTCAATGGTAACAATATACTCATGATCTTCATTATCAATACTGTTGGAATCATCATTTGGATGATTTTTCAACCTTGCTGGGCTACCTTGACTTGTTTTTTTTTTCATTTCGGTTGGCAAAAAAGAACAATATGAATGCCTAAGTATGTTAAATAACTTCAACTCAGCTACCAAGATGATAATCATACCTTTGCAATGAGATTGACAGTATGAGGGAAACATCATAAACAAGAGGCCTGTCCTCAGAAGTTGGGAATGAGCCACTGGAGATGATCAGCAGTGGTGTCACAGTTGCTAGTATTGTCCATATTAATTGTGTGAAACTGTAGTAAATATCAGACCACCAGTACAATACCAAAAAACTGTGCCTTACCTTGTCTTGAAGCTCATACTGATCAAGACAATCAGCAATCATCTTTGTGAGATACTCTCCCATATGGCTTTCCTTCAGACTAGACAAACTCAGATAATACATGCATGGCACAGGTTCAACACATACCAGATAAATTCAAGTGTTGCTTGCCAGATTTGGCACTGAGCAAGCTACACAATTATGATGCCAAGGTATGAGTACATAAATGGTGCAGTCCAGCCATCAGTGATGATATGAATTGAGCCAGTGTGTTTCTTAAAAAGTGTCAGTAAGAATTTTGATGAGTTTGATGGTGGCTTCATACTAAGAAATATTCCTTGATATTCTTAGATCCTTGGAAATAATTTTCATTGATGTCACAGGATACTGTGCATGGAGATGGTATAGTTATGTCAGGGCACAATAGTTTGACTTCCTTGATATATAGAGGATCAGCCACAGATCTAAATTGAACCACTGAGGGTTTGCTGGATGCCCTTTGCATTTGGACCTTCAGTTGAGACCACAATGCTAAACACATCCCTTGATGCCCCAATTGAGGTTTTTAATCCCTTGGTCAATTTGCATGTGTTTTCAGTGATGTGGCTTGTGATTGACAGGGTCAGTGTGGCATGCAAATTTGAACTCAAGATAGTCACAGCTGCCATCAGCTGTCAAGTGACAGTGTAAAGATATCTTGAAATGATCACAGGCAGTAGAATTCCATCAAGCTTTAGATACATCTGAAAGCCAGTGAATTTGTTAATGAAACTGAATGAAGAGGGGGACCTACTTATAATCTCATCATCGGTTTGTCCCAGACATTAAGATCCATGACATCAGCTTTTGTTTGTTGTTTTTTGGTGGGAGACTCTAGCATGGGAGTTGGCAATACAACTGTGTGCTTGTGGCTGCATGTATTCTTGGCTGGTAATGCATCAAGTTCAAAATCACTTGTTGGTGTACTGGGAGAGGCACCTGACATGGGGAGGATTGCAACTTACAATGCTTGCCAGTCTTGACTTATGAGTTGCACCATCTATGAAACAGAAACCATGTAGCACTGATGACCATATATATGAATCTAAAACATTGCAGTTAGTGTCACATAGAACTTGATAATGATAATCCATCAATAACAATTGATTATGGTCAATGTAACACTGTCACAAATTTAAGTCTCCTACCTGTGGGTACCCAAATTTTGTAGACCTTCTATCTGTACCCATGCAGGTGAATTACAATGGGTACCTGTGACCTATACCACCCAACCCATGATTCAGGATAAATCTAATGAGAAACTCCCTTACCTGGAGGTACTTGCTTAGTTAGCAAAAACCCCTCTGAGTTTTAATATTGTAGCAGGGTTTCTGATGGCTGGAGTCCACCACCACACTTAATCAGCACTGTGCTGCCACAAAGGGCATGTAGGTAGGATCAGCTTCAAAAGCTTTATTTGTCAGGGGCAGATCCTTTAGTCATTTTTCATGTAGAACCCCAGCCCCAGACATGCAAAAAGGCCCTAGAATCATGGCCAGCTGATGACTGGCTGGAGTATGTAGAATCATGGCTGGCCAGTCCTTAGTTCACAAATTGTATACTGGCCAGCTGACACCTATGGCATGTAGATTTGTGGCTGGCTGGTTGCTGATTTATAAATTGTATGATGCTGGCCAGCTAACATCTATTACATATAGAATTGTGGCTGGCCAGTCATTAAGTTATATATGGCATTGCATACTGGCCAGCTGACATCTACTACATGCAGAATCATGGCTGGCCTATGGGTGATTATCTATTTGCTTTATGTTACATTTTCGCTATTTTTAACACTTTCATATCATCTCCACACTCCAGATTTTTCATTTTCAGCCACCTACTATGGGAATTACCCCACAACACCAAAAACATCACTTATTTTGGAAATCTCCAGAATATCAATTATTCCCACACCTCTTTCCACCTTACTATAGCTTCACCACTACACCACAATAGGTCCCCCCTTCTATCTAAGTAGTAGGTTAGTATATATGTGCATAATATAATATAGTAGACCACTTTTTTGGTATATTTATGTGCCTGGTCCTCCTCTAGGGACCATTCAACATATGATAGGATAAAGAACACTTTCGCATTTTTGCCCCTTTGATAGGGAAGTGTTCTATCACATTCAGAATATGTTTATAGGCATATATGAAGAGATTCCAATCTTTATTTGACCCCCTGATGCGCCCTACATCAATAGGTACAATATGTGTATATGACAATCAAAAATAGGTTCGCATTTTTTGATTTCTAGTTATATAGACTTGGAAAAATTAACCCTAGCATCTATTCAACAATAGGAACAATGTATCAGGAGCCCAGGACCATAGGGTAATACCCTGTTGCATGATGTGTCCCCCCCCTCCTGGTAGTTCACTTCCTATGAAATTTGTTCCTGTAGGACCAGACCTTAATTGAGGCAGGGAGTCTATTTCTATGTATGTTTGAGGCATATTAATCATATAGCCAGCTCAGGACATCCATAGGATCTTGCTTCAGGAACAAAAGGATAAAAAATCAGGTGACTGGCCAGCCACAATTCTACATGTAATAGATGTTAGCTGGCCAGCATCATACAATTTATAAATCAGCAACCAGCCAGCCACAAATCTACATGTCATAGGTGTCAGCTGGCCAGTATACAATTTGTGAACTAAGGACTGGCCAGCCATGATTCTACATGCTATAGGCATAAGGCTAACTACTATTGCTTAATTAGTATAATACTAGTATTTATATATCTACACTGGCTAGCCATGATTCTACATACTCCAGCTGGTCATCAGCTAGCCATGATTCTAGGGCCTTTTTGCATGTCTGGGGCTGGGGTTCTACATGAAATAATGACTGAAGTATGTGTCAGGGGGTAGTATTTGAACTAGGAATTGTTGCATAATGGAAAAAAACTTGTATATTGAATATTGACTGTTTGCTTCAAGTTGCTCTGGGTTGTTATTCAATTTTCAAAAAATACAACACCTCTTGAAGATAGTCTGTGGTATGAAGATGACACACTTCCTCACTATCCTTCAAAATGACAGTTATCTGTGCAACTGCTGCATGGGAATGAACCTTGGCATTCCTTGTCATCACTACTTTCAAGTGCTAACCAGGATGCCAGCTTTATCATTTTATATTGGACTTGTCCCAGCAAGGTGTGTGGTGGAGCAGCATGATCCCTGTTTATCTGATAAATTTTCATGCAGAAGGTATCAAGATCATAACTTGGATATTCAGACCATGTCATCAGTTTCTCTAGAAAATGTACTATGGAATAATTCTACCCTTCAATCAGCATCTCTTGCAACCAGTTCTTCTCACAAATCCAATCCACTTGATTCCTCTAGCACACAGTGAACTGCCATACTACCCACTCAGACTATTGGTGTGCATGAAGTATACCACAACACTCACACTACACTCAAGTCACTAATAAATGGTGTCCACACAAAGGAAGAACTTGATGAACTATTGCAGGATCTTGATGAGCTACAGTACATTTTTATCAGTACATTGATTTACTTACCAAATGTTTCCCTTAGGAGAATCAAAACTGAAGAGGCTTATTCCACACTTATCCATGACCCTCCAGTCATTCAACAGAAAGGGCATCCATGGTCAGCTTGACTCACAGGTGCCATTGAAGGTAGACCACATGGAGGAGGACCATCAGTGAGAAGTAGAGTCTGTTCAGAGAACACAGTGGCCACTCCAATAGCTTCCCAGGCTTACCATGAGTCACCCATGAGCATAACTCAGAGAGCCCCTCACAAATATAGGCTTTGTTGAAGAGAGGGTCACATGTGGCAAAATTGCAATTGGATTCAGTAAATGGATGGTGGTAGATGGGCTGTCAGTGTCTTGTTAATGAGTATGGATTTCTATATGTTGAACTTTGAACTTGGTTAGAATAGGAACTCTCAAAGTTGACAAACACATCACAGCACACTGCACATGCTCAAAATGGTACACTTAGATAATCGAAGTTTCACTGCAACATTGAGTGCACTCTACCTCCCTCACCCACTGATCAACATTTGAATAATTCCTATCATCACCATGGGGAGATCAATCACCACTCCCTTCTCATCAGTCTTTAACCATCCCTTTCTCATCCCTCTTTACTATCTCATTTACACTATCATTTATTTAATAGCAGGTTGCCAAATATTTAGTTACATTTGATGAAATGCCAGTAGCTCTTCCACAAGCATCTGTTGTTTTGCCTCCCCCTCATTCCTACCATTGTTGTGAGGGAGGTCACATGGGCCTTAGTCTTCTTTCTTTTGAATATAAGTATGGCTGGTGGAAAAATGTGCTCCTTGTGCTGCACCCTCAACATCTATGACAAGATTATGCAAAATGATTGCAATTGTCATCCAAAGACATGCAGCTCTGTGCTGCCTTTTTGAGTTGATGTTTACTCGAAGTTCCCATAGGCACTACCAGCGACATTTCAAAGCCCCCATACAATGCTCTGAATGTACTCAAAGATGTGCCACTGTACTACCAAAAAGAGTATTTTCTGGCAAATGAGAAGCAGGGTGCTTATGAACAGGGATGGTACGTGGAGTGATGGGGTATGTTTGAGCATTGTTGGAATTATTATAGAACATGGGATGGTCTTAAATTAAATCAAGCAACATCTCAAATATGGTTGGGGAAATGCAAAGCATGTTTATGAAGTGGAAATAATCAGTCCTGTGTAGTGGGGTGCTCCAGCAGGACAGATCAGGTCAGGAGTGCCAGGGGTCCTGGCTCATAGTTGGTAGTCCTACAGTGTCATAGTTGGTCTTCAATAGATACAACCACCTCCTCATGCCATAGAGGTTTGGCCTGGGTTTCCCTTGCAGTCTGTGTCCATTCCACCTGCTTTTGGTATATTCCAAAGTAAGGTGCAAACTGCTAGCTTTGGAAACAGGGGATTGGCCTTGAAGGTAGCAGATTTGCCAGATGGCAAGAATACAAGATATGTCACAGTGTAGTTGCTATCCTGCCCCTTCAACAGTTACAGCAGGGTGAAATATAGTGCAGAGAACTAGAAATAGGAGATATGAGTGCAGATATTGATCATGTAGAGTATCATGAGCCATGTATCTGATCTAATAGTGTGCTATTGAATCTCGCAGACAAAGTGACTTTGCTCACAATTTTCATTGATTATCTAATACTACTGTTTTTAGAAGGGGTGTGTTGTGTGAGGGGGTCATGTGCATGTGCAGTGTGTGGTGTACAACATGTGTGTCAACTTTGAGAGTCCCTAATTAAATGATTTCTGTTGGTCACTGGTTGGTGTGAGCATCACACATGAAGCTAGGATTTTGGATGGTGATCTTGGTATTATTCAACAGCAAGTAGCATGGAAGCTGGCTATGCAGCAAGTAATTTTTTTTTGGGACAAGCAAAAATGTATTTGTAGCAACTGACTAAGTCTAGTTCTACATATATGTGCTATAGCAGGGTTTCAGGCAGACTCCTATCCATTGGTGGGTGTGTAAGAGAGCCCCTAGCATCCAACAGCCACAGACCAAACAAACTAAGCACTATTTCTCTGACAAGATACCAAAACTTTTGGGGCTACTTACACACCAAGCTGACTGGCAAATTGTGCAAGTGGCACAAACTTTGCTTGTGTTGATTTCATTATATTTTCACTGGATTGGGACTGACCTGTACATGTGACACAATAAATGTGACAGCATCAATATTCTATGTACCACATTATTTATTTTTTATCCAGGCTATCTTTCATTTGCTACTGTACCACCATCAGTGATGGCTTCACCCCCCCTAAACTATGACATACCATTGATAGCCACCATATGTACCCTGGTCCAAGAATGGTTTGGCTTTGTACCTTGTAATTGGCAAGTGCAGTCTGCTCAAGCACAGCTGAAGAAGAGAGACTTTGTCACTTTGTCACCTACAGGGTCTGGAAAAACACTCACATTCTGGATACCTCTCTTGTTCAACAACAGCAGCATCACTATTTTGATCACACCACTCACAATTCTTGGAGATAAAAATGTCACAAAGCTACAACAAGTCAACATCCCTGTGGTGAATCTTTCTGCCACAACAGCAACAGACACAACATTCGAGGTGAGATATAATTCAGAACTTGAATATTCAGACTTATGTTTACACATCAAACAAGATATTGCCACTTGGAAGTTTTGTGTTGCAATTGTCAGCCCCAAGAGAATATTGTTGAACCATCACTTTGATATCTTGTGGAAGATGCCACAATTTGTCAACAAACTTTTCAGCATTACTTTGATGAGGCACATTGTGTTAGCCAATGGGGTGGTGACTTTCGCCCCTCCTATGCTGAGCTTGGTCAACTTCATTGGCTAGTACCTCTGCATGTCATGTTTCATGTAGCATCTGCCACACTGCCACAACATGTACTACACAATGTTAAGTCCATTCTTCAGATGCATTGTAGAGACTTATTCCTGACTAGGCTTGTAGAGTCTGTTTTACCTTACTTTTATGTTCGCACTTTTGGTGCTTACATAATCATACAACTCTTCACCAGCTACCAGTATGAGTCCCAAGTTGTGATTAGTGTTTTCCTCTCTCTCTGAGCCTTGAGCCTGGACCAGAAACCCTTTAGGGTCAAACATTGTCTACTGAGACATAGCAGCTAGGCAGTCAGACCCAACATTATTCAGACTCACCATCTGAATTGTTGTACCTTCAGCGTGACCATCAAACAACAGAAGTGCATCATGCCAATGACCATCCAAATATCCATTTAATAGTTATTAAGATGCTGGATCCTTTAAACAGCATACATGACCTAAAATGTGTCCTCAAGTTCAATAGTGACTCACCTCCTCCAAAATTCATGATATTTTGCAATGAGCACAAGGAGACAGAGCAATTGTGTGAATTTGCATGGTCAGAAACACCATCAAGCATGGCCAACAAGCTAGTCTGGTTTCATTCAGGCATGAGTGCCATTTTTGGGAGAATATGGGGTATCTTTTTTACAGATGCAGCTGGTATGCACTGCAGGCATATTCCCATTTTTCTCCAAAAAGCATCCAAAAAACATTGATTAAGAAGATAGAAATTTTCTCTCACATTGCCTGTCAAAACATGGAAAAAATTAATTCATGTGTTAAAGATTTTTTGTACATGGGACATGATACAAAAATTGGACATGTTCCTTCAAGGATAATGCTGGATTTTCCATCTATTTTCTTTTAAACAACAGCTTACAATGAGGTTAAATTTCTTGTCTGTGTTTTCAAATAGATACAAAACATTTGAAAAACATGGCATATTTGGACAAAAATTTAACATTATTGTAAGCTGCTATTTAAAAGACAATAGATGGAAAATCCAGTATTATCCTTGAAGGAACATGTCTAATTTTTGTATCATGTTCCATGCACAGAAAATCTTTAACACATGAATTAATTTTTTTCAATGTTTTGATAGGCAACATAGGAGGAAATTTCTATCTTCTCAATCAATGTTTTTTGGATGTTTTTTAGAGAAAAATGGGAAAATGCCTGCAGTGATGGTCAGTCATTACAGTTAAACATGCATGCAAAGCTGATATCTTATAGGGCCTATACCTTCATGATATTGCACTAGTAATCCAGTGGAAATATACCTCATCACTTTGCACACTCTGGCAATGCTTAGGGAGAGCAGCATGAGATATCTCCATAGAGGTGACTGGGATTTATCTAGTCGAGCTGCAGTACATTGATCATCAGAAAGAGAAGGCATGAGTGAGAGCTAATGCATGCACAGCAAAATGAAAACAAGTTGATGATGATAGTGGAAGTTCCCAAAAGAAGCAGGAATTGACAAGTATCACACACAAAGTGACTGTGGGGAAGCAGACAGAAGGTGTTACAATAACATTGGCCTCCTATCTTTTTCTTCTATTCTTGGACTTATGGCTGCATTGCCTTGTAGTTATATCTCTGCTTCGGCACTTTCCTTTCTATGACATCATAGAACATTCTAGTATGTTCTATCTCTTATCTCTTCCTCTGACATCATTGTACTATATTTGCTATTGCTTACATGTCTTTTCTTGATTTCCTTTCTTGGCAGTCTTATCTCTTACAAGCCTGCCCTTAACTTCATACTTGTTCCCTACATATACTTCTCATGTAACATCTTAGTTTCTCACTTTAATCTACTTGGTTTAACCTGAAACCTGATCCTTTCTCTAAGGCTTCTCAACCTTAGAGTCTGATATCTTGACTTCTACCTTAGAGCACTCCTCTTTGGTAGTCTGAACTCAAGAACCTGAACCTCTCTTATTTGAGAGAAGAACCCGCTTGACGACTTGATCACTCTCTTTTGAGCTTTCATCAAGAGATCCATCCAAGTCGTAACAGAAGGTGGAAATTTGAATATGAGAAATCTGCAACATACCATTCAAATGATTCTTCTGAAGGGCCTTAATGATGAAGAGTATGATGCTGCTGCAATGGATGGCTACATCAATGCTTGAGCTCATGGATTCTGTCATCACAGTGTCTCAGATGAATATTTTGACAATCCCCAGATCACTGTCAGCTCAAGTATGTACTTAATAATCCATGTGACTGCTTATGATGTTCATTAACAACTGTATAGACACTAGCAGCAGATCTCTGGTGTGTCATCCTGGCTGTGTGTGTTGTATTATCAAACCTTCCCATCTGTGCTGTGACTCATGTCATATTGGCTCCTTCATCCTTCCTGTGCCTACCACACATGCACACAAGCAAACCCAAGCACCAAATAAACTCAAGATGCCTGACTATCAAATGGGCCCTGGAGACTTTGCATTAAGAGATGAACTGCAAGAGTGGCAAAGACAGCAGTTGATAGAGATTGGTGCAGGCAGAGATGACTTTTTTTGGTGTGCAGCTGATAATGGTGGATGAGATTTTAAACTGCATCATTGATTTAGCACATTTCCGCAAGATTGACAGTGTTTCCTCAATTTGTGATCAAGTCAACTGGTGCTACTGTGACTGATGGGGTTCTCAAATATTTGACATTGTCCAAACACATTATCTGCCATCTGCTGATAACCCACCCCCCTCCACTACAGGAAATCAAGTTACCTTTGCAACCAATCTCAATATCAACCAATCTCCCATTGCATCTACATCCAACAGCAACCACATCACAAAAAATTGTCAATATGTCATACATGTGGCCAGACAGGACATATTGGTATGTTCATGGTGTTTTTGCACTCATACAACTACTGAACTCAATTCTAGCATCAAACTGTCTGTGTCCAAAGTATGTACCTAAGTGGCAAAGAGGTAGCCAGTCAAATGATGAAAATGTGGTTCATAGCACTCTTCACTGGACATTGTTTGGCTAAATTTTTTCTGCTGTATAAGCTTCATCCCAACAACAATCTGGTCTTCAATAACTCACTTCACACTCCTGTGTTGTGGTATATATGCTGATGTTGACTGGATATATGATTGAAGCTTCTCAATGGTAGTTGCCATGTCTGGGTGTGTGCACCATATGGTTCAGTTTTTCAGATAGAATGCATTCTCCATGATGACGTGGCAGTTGTGGGACACCTTGATCAATGGTGATTGTTTGATGATGTGGTCAATTGTGTTGTTTAGACTTGTACCTGCAAAAATGACCTGCTGAACACATGAGGACATGATACATACCACCACTCAAAACCATCACCTTTGTGTACAGATTGTTTCACTCTACTAACCAATCCACAGCTCAAAAAGCATTGGCCTTTCCCATAGGATTGCAAAGTAAGTTGAGATATATTATGTAGCTGTCTCATTGTGATTAATGCATTGACTTTAGGGTACAATGGTACAGTTTGCTCACAACAGGTCTTGGGGATATACATATCATAAGTCCATTGAAAATTTGTTAATTTGTGCTGCATACTTATGCTTGCCAGTTGCACAAAATATGTAGATCTATGGCAGGAAAGATGCCTCAACTTGTCTGATATCACCAGCATTCATGGCCTGGCAGAGATCAACATAGAGTAGCTGATCCTGATTCCAAAGACATTGGTTTTCAAATTCTTGGTTCCATTCACTAACCGGTGTCATACATGGTATGTGACTCATACCATACCACTCATATAAGAGAGAGTGATTAGGAAGTTACCTCTCTATTTTTCCTTGATTTGTTGTGTTGTATTTCTCTCTCTGATTGTCAGTTTTATTTTAGCCTTCTATTTGTAGTGATCATGTGACCTTCTGTTTGTTTCTGATTGTTTGTTTTCATTTGGGCTTTCAGCCACATTTTTTGTTTACTTTTCTTTGTTCAATATTTCAGCCACCAGATTATGTCAGCACATTATGTGACTGTAAAATTTTGTGGTTTGTAATTGTGTTTGTTTAGCCATGCTTGGTCATTATTTGGCACAATGACTCAGAAAGGCAATATGACTCATATTAACTCATACTGACTCATGCTTTGTAAGATTCTCTGTATTTACATAATGTAAGTTAGTCAAAGCTGATTCATCACACTCATTGGAATGATTTGTAAGCCACAATCTTACCAATACAGCTGATGAAATCACACTTAGTAAGGGGATTCAAAAAGGTATAAAAGGACCTCATTTTTCCCCACTAAAATATAACTTCCCACTTTGCTGAGATTCAAATCCAAGTGTGATTACCTAAGAATCCAAAGTGCAGGCCACATAAAAGCCTTGAAGTAAGCTTACATAAGACATCATTGTCTTCCAGAATATTCTATTTATAGTTATACACTGCCTTACAGGGGATTGACTGTATAACCATTGTATTTTGATCATTAAAGTCATACTTGTCACCATCCTTGCATTAGTTTGTTAAAGGGATCTGTTGACATCAAGGGTTGACTTTTGTTATTGAGACATATAGTTATACACAACCTTACAGGGGTGGTCTGTATAACTATTGTATTATTGCTAACAGTTGTATTCTGCATCAATACAACTATTGGATTTATCTTAGGAACATGTCAATTGATTTACTAACTGTTGTATAACTGCGTCATATACAACATATTTTACAGCTCTCAGTCTAGCTACACGTACATTATCCTTGAGTCTCTCTTTCAACAGAAATTGAGACACAGACTTCAGGAGAACACAACAAAGTTGAAACATTACTTTCATAGGTTGAAACACAACCTACTAGGGTGAAACATACCTACCAAATTATCCAGAACACAGAAAACTTTCCCACAACAATTGTATACTATTTAGTGCTGTTGACTAAGACAAGAAGAGGACAACAAACTAAATCCTCCCAAGAACTCACCATGTTATCTACCATGAAATAGAAAAGTCATAGACTGTATACTTAAGGACTGGCAAGAAGTCTTCCATGTATAATAGTGTTGTCATTATACACACCATCATATAAGACCCTTAAGTAGTAGGACACCAGTCTGGCACATAATTTGCCAAGCTTGTCTGATGTTGCAACACACTTGTCAACAATTGCTTCAGGCATCTCCACAAGCAGATCCCACTCCAACTCTGATTTTCCAAACTTCTCCAGTGTTTCCCATTTAACTGACTGTCTTGACTGTGCTTCAAGGTGCCAGCATTCAAGAATTGATGCATGCAGGTCATGGTGTATGACATCATGCACGCATCTGAAACCAGGTTTTGTGGATATCTGCCCTGTCTCTTGTGGTCACAAGATGCCTACATGCTGGAACATGCTATTTGTGTCATCTCAGCCTTCTTTAGGTTGAAGGTATGTCCTCCATGTTGCATCTGCACATGCCATTTTGTAGTGAAACAACCCAGGCAGGAAGATGATATGCTGGATTAGATTTTTTGGTGTGCTCTCAATTCTCTGTGTATTGTGAACTGTGTCAAGCTGTTCCTTGGTGAGTAAATCACCATGAATGAGTAAGATGTGTTCTGACATGTCAACATCTCCAACAGATTCAAAATCCTTATGTGTAAGATCTCCAATTCCTTCTTATTGCAGCAAGTTCTCCATCACCTCCATATTTCTGTCAGCAGTCGATTGCTTAATCCTCATGGAATGGAAAGGTATTTGGTCTGTCTTTGTGACAGGTATCTGTAGCACTGATTCTGGCTCTCCAAGTTTTCCTGCAAACAATCCAAAATACTGGCCATGTTGGACAAGAATATTTCATATATGCCATGCAAAGGCAGTGAGTCATAGACTGATATGTTCACCTGGTTTGGGCCTGCTGTAAGTGTCATTGATGTGATGTTTTAGCATGTCACATTCATCAATTTCAATGGCCATTGTCAAAGGTGCAGGGTTATGAGGATCAGCAGCTGTCAGGAACCGTGCTCGGGGGTGGAATCTAGGGGGCTTGGCCTCAGCTCATGTGCTGTGCCCCTTACCTGAGTATGTGCCCTTCATTTCGGATGGAAGTCCAGAGGACATCCAATGAAGTTTGGTGGACTTCGAAGGTGAAGACTACTCTAGTGGAGTGTCCGGTGGACTTCCGGACGAGCGTGGGAAAATCCGGTGGACATGAATCCAGAGTGCGAGAACAAATCCGGATCCATACCCGGACCACGGGAACTCATCCGGACATATGTCCAGAGTGTGGGAACACTATTGAGAACATGTCCAAAGGTAGAGGAAGAGGTAAGGACTACTCAGGACAAAGTCCAAAGCAGAAAGGAACAGAAGGAAGACTGCTAAGGACGAAGTCCGGAGCAGAAGGGAACAGGAGGAGGACTGCTAAGGACGAAGTCTGGAGCAGAAGGGAACAAGAGGAAGGCTGCTAAGGACGAAGTCCTTAGCAGAAAGGGACAGAAGGAGATGTCCAATGTAGGACCGGAGGGGAGTGGATCTGAGGATCCGGAATAGAGTGGACAAAGGTTAATCCTAAGTCCGGACACGGAAGGATGGGAGAACAGACTAAGACCAAGGCATCAAGCCAAAGTCCAGACGGAGGTGACAAGAGTTAGGACTCATGTCCAAAGTGCCAGATAGGCAGAACTCTGACTTAGGGGGTCAACCCAAAGCTGAGTCAGAAGTGACAAGGG
>QLOO01001291.1:0-26188 GCA_003313855.1 Suillus sp. MG131 | reverse complement strand
ACTTTTCTCCCGATCACCCCAACAGCAACCCTTCCAGGCGACATCCCCCTCCAAATTCTCCTCCTCCAAAAGTACTTGAAAAGCTCATTCGACATCATCGGTTTCCTCGCTCCCGAGATCGCCATTCAGATCTTGAGCAAGTTGAGCGTGACAGAGGTTGTTAGGGCTGGGTTGGTGAGTGTTTTGTTGGTTTTGTTATGGGTTTGTGAAGTGTAGGTTCCACGTGGAGCCCTCGTTTCTTGACACTGGTCGAAAGCATATGAGCACTGACGGCACATGACAGGTCTCGAAAAAATGGTACACCGCAACTCGTCATCCTGCATTATGGAGGTGGCATTGTCTGCGCTTGACTGCTGATGATCCGATCCGTGTGAGGGCACCGGCAAAGCCTGAGGGATGGTGAGCTCTCTTTTCTCGCTTATCGTTTTTTGTCTCGATTGCCACTCGCCCCTTTTATCATACTCCATTACTTACAGTGACCTCAACACTTACATTCACTAATTCTTTTATTGTATTGCATCTCAGGTACCCTCTCTACCGCTCCCTCCACCACCGCGAGTCCAATTTTGCGCGTGCGCTTCCGCAGAGCATACGCTTTTTGAATGGACATACGAATTTCTGTACGACGTTGCTGTTGAGAGGTGAGGAACTTTTTTGTTTCGTTAATGTTATTTTGGGGATGGAAGGCACTTTTTGGGATGGGGAGAGTTTTGTGTGGATGCTCATTGAAGGGATGTAAAATGTGAATCAGAGAGGCTGAAGGTCAGCAGCTGTATTGCAGGTCTTGCTCCTCCAGCCACTCCGATTCACAACTACCCCTCCCGCCATTCCGCCCTAGCTCCGGTGCTCGCATACCCTTTTGACTCTACTCTATTTAGGAGATGTAGAACCAGGAAGGCTGAAGTTCAGCAGCTGTATTTAAAAACAGGTCTTGCTCCTCCAGCCAGTCTGATTCACAGCTGCGCTCCATCCATCCTCATTTCTTCTTCCTTTACTCCGTTACATTTCCCAAGTACTTGCGCTGACCCCTTTCACAGGCAAGCGCCTCATCTCAGGCTCTTACGATGAAACCATCCGTTTCTGGGACATCGACACCGGCGAGATGAAAAAGTGCCTGCAGGTCAAGAAGCCTGTGAGCTGTGTGGATTTCTTGGCGGAGGAAGGTATGTCGTTTTTTGGTACGGTGTATTACGCGTGTTCGAAGCTCATATGTCGAAGAGGTTTTCGTGGTTGGGTTTCATGATGTTGGGTGCGTCCATTTGTGTATATCTCATACTCAAAATAACACTACGCCACAGCCGCGTTCACCTTTTTTCCTCCGTCACATTCACGCCTCTTCAACAACTTGCGGGACACCTCAATGGTATCCGCGCCGTTGCGCTTTCCTCCAAGAACCTCGTCAGCGCAGGCGCTGACAAGGCCCTCGTGTGTTGGGATTGGCGTGCTGGGACGAAGATCGTGAGATTTGGACAGCAGACAACGATCAATATCGGTGTGCAGATCGTCCAAGGGGGCACAGAGGCGGAGGGAGAGCGCGTGGTGGGTGTGACTATCGATGGCATTGTTCGAGTGTTCTCAATTAGTGAGTTTTTGGTTTCTTGCTGTCGAGTTCCTCTTTACTCTGTTGCTGATAGCTTGATGATGATGCACAGAGAGGAGAGAGATGATCTCGCAGTTCAAGCTCAGTGAACTTGGTGGTAGCGACCCTGTGTTGCATGCGAAGCTGTTTAATGTAGGCTCTGCGCCTAATAATATGTTGCAGTGGTTTGCAGCCAAAGGTTCGCAGATGACTGTAAGTGTTGTGCTTGTATTTGGCCAGCGCACCTCATTCGCTTCCCATTAGTGCGCGACTAAATCTGTGATTCTGCATCTGCAATGGAACGAAGGTGAAGACGAGAAGACTCCTGCCGAGACGACTACGATGAGCCCTACTTCCACTGGAAGGACTCTTACTTCTCCTACGCCTTCTTCCCTTAACCCGAGATCACGCGCTGTCTCATCCCTTATACGGCCCACACAGATGTCTATTCCCCAGCGCAGACAGTCTGCACTCGGGGTGAGTACATCGAGCTTGCCTAAATCGCGACTTTCGCTTGGGACACCCTCCACGCCTCTCTCCTCCAATCTCAGTGCATCTCAGCTCTCAGGTATTTCACCATCTCCGCTCTCACTGCTTCCTCGATCTGGCACTCCGCTGTCCCCGATGGGTGGACCGTTATCCCCTATGGGTGCAGCGGGTGCAGATGGGTTTGCGATTCGATTTGGGCGGGCGGCGATTCTGACTGCACCTCCAAAGCTCGTTGCGCTCGTAGAGACACCTGATGTTGCTGTTGGGGCAGTAGATCCTAGGAAGAGGAGGGTGGTTACTGCTACAAGGTTTAGTTCGCGAGCGGGGGCTGACCGGAGGGTATGTCTGTCCCCACCATCTTCCTACTGGCTGGTCCTCATTCGTTCATATCTTGCATCCAGGTTCTGATATCAACGCATAAAGACAAGGACAAGGTTGATATCCTTGATGGTCCAGCGGATGAAGACACAGGGCCTATAACGGACCATGCGAATCCGATGTTTTCGTCCACGACACCGAGCGTTGATATAGATGCAAATATTATTCCTTTGTCAGGTGCATGGGCGGCGCTTGCTCATGGCACACCTGTGGGTGTGAAAGGTCTTCTTGGTCCGTTGCCACCCAAATTTGCAGGCTTGGCGGTGCCAGAGAAGAATCCGATGTCAATGCAGCTCACGCATGAGGAAGTAGTGGTAGGGTGCGCGGATGGGACGATTTAGTGAGAAAAATTTTGTTGCGTTGTGTATTGGGTGTGTGCTGATGTGTTGTCGGTAGCGTGATGAATTTCTTGGGGCATGAGTATATGAAGGAGGGGTCTAGGACAACGGAAGAGGAAGATGAGGAGGAGGAGAGCAGTGAGGAAGGAGATGCATCTGTGGATAGGAGTTTAATTTTTGGGGCTTGAGGGACGTCGAAGATTTCACGCAGCTGCACCAAAGGATGGGCATCAATGCCACACCGAACAACTAGTCAAGGAACACCAACTACCACTACACTGGATGGAACGCACGGACTAGAGCATTTAACAATTTCGATCGGCAGGACAGCTACCTACGCAGCACACTCGTTTTATACCATTTTAAATGACTCGTTTATCTGGAACATCGTTACTTAGAAATAGATGGCTCTTTATATGTGGCTCGTGTTTGCTTTTGCAGAGCTCTATGAAACACCTGAGCTGAGCTTCGTTATATGTCGATCGATGTCATGGTCGACTCGAGCTCGGAAGAGGGCTGGCGGAGCTTGAACTTCAATACATCGCCAATCGATGTGGCACGTACACCAAAGTACTACCATCGAGTAAAGCGGGGGTGTAGATTCACGGCGTGCATCTTTAACCATGCTCATTAAAGTTAAGGTAAGTATTCAAACACGCTCCCAACAGACATTCCGCTACATCGATGACCGCTAGACGCTCACTGGCAAGGAGGTGCCAAATCCAATTCTCGCGATCTGTTCATGAATAACCGTCATGTACGAACAGATTGAATTGGACATAGATCTTGAAGATAAGGTGTCTACAATTTAGCGCACTCATCACTGTCAAGCTCACGAACTGTGGGGATATAGATTACTCGCGTCAAAGAGAAGGTTGAGGAGCAGTCCGGTGTGCCCCCACAACAGCAGAGGTTGATCTTCGGTGGGAGACAGATGTGCGTGGTCGCCTTTTTCTCCATCAGATCAAGCAAACGAACGTGTCGTTCTCTTATGATCCAGGCCGGACGACAAGACCGCTAAGGAGTTTAATATCTCCGCAGGATCGGTTCTCCACCTTGTTCTTGCTCTACGTGGCGGCTTCTGAGATTGCGGACGGTTATTGCGCGCTTCTAAATCGTGCTATAGTAGGAAGAAGCTTAATCACAAGGTGTACTTTGTGTGTTATTAGACATCATTCAGATTTGGTTTTTACTTCTTGTATCGTTCTCATCTTGTATTGCCCATCTTTGAGGATGGTTTATTCATGGTAGATATTTCCTTTCTATTCATGCAACTAATCATGTTCAGGCAACTCCACGTTCTTCTGATGGACCTTCTCCGACGATGTTTGCGTCTAGACTGGCTTGTCAACAGGTACCTGAACGCCATGCTCCGATGATCTCGCAGCAGGTTCATATTTTTATTTGTCTAATTGTTAACTCTTCAATTATCTAGTCAAGTGACCTATCCATGAAGAGAACACTACATCGAACCGGATGACATTGAAACATATTCGACACCACAATCAGAGAACACTGGTTGAGCGCCACTTGTACTCCTAGTGGTGATTTCACTCCTGAGGCGTGGAGAAGGATGAAGTCATCGATGATAGATTCAGGCGTCGCTCACAAATGCGTCATTCATATCACAGGAAGCGGATGAAGCAATCGATTTTGTTGTTACTTGCCTTCTGCCCGTCATTGACTGTCGGAAGGGCATCGCAGGGGCCAGGTTGGGTGCTGGCGCCGCTGATTGCCTTGCCTTTATTTGTCTCTCAATAATCCACGGGGCAATCAGTTTCCGTTACCAGCGAAGTTTCCGAAGGTGTCTGAGCACGACATATATTATAAAGCATCGAAGGTCTGGCATAATCTGAGTGACCGGTTAGTAAATTGATGGGTCTGTGCCACCATGGAGTGTAGACAGATGTAGTCATGCTTTTCCTAAATACATCCATTTATTCCTTGGATCTAGACTTGCAAAAGGCGACAACGACAGAGGTGAACTTAAACGTTTGAACTCTGAGGCTCAGCATGGACACGAAGAGTGAGTACTTGAGTCGTTCAACTAGTTCAATCACTCACCTAATGCGAATACGAAGGGAGTCGTCTGGCCCTGAGGCCATCACCAAAAGTCCAAAAACCTGATGCCACCTGATTAAGATTCTGGTCCCGTGGTTGTCTAGCTCATATATGGCAAGCACAGATCACTTTCATATTTATGATCACGCTGAATCATGCAATGGACGGAGAATGTTCAGTCTGATGAGTACATGATAAGTCAGGTGTAATAATGAAATTCAAATGGTGCACTATGATCTACTATGATATAGCGCCTGCAGTCCGAGTGCCTGATATACCTAATGTAAGGCCACTGGTGAGTCGATAGACGCAGCAAGAACTTATGCCCACTGGCAAGACATCACCCTATGTTTGATGTCAGTCATGCAAACAAAAATCCAGTGTACAACTGACCGGCATTCCACTATTCATATGTGAATGAGATCGTCAAACACCTAACTGCAAGACGGCTCTTTACAAAGCACCATATCCCTCACATGCAAGAAACCCATCATCTAGCTCCTCGTCAACCCAACTTTCATTCTCTTCGTCATCACCCAGGTCTTCAGGTGCGCTCCCATCACCATCATAATTGTCCACAGCTTCATCGTCCATGGCTTCATCATTCACAACTTCATCATCCATGGCTTCATCATCCACAGCTTCATCGTCCACAGCTTCATCCACCATGTCAGCCTGTTGCCATTCTTCTGAGTCAAGCTGAATATCTTCTTCCTCATGCGATGGCACAGCACCATCATTCCGCAAAAACTCATCCCACTCTCGTGTAACTTTGTGACCAACACCACCTCCTCGGAAGCGCATGAACATGTCGCGGTCGACGAAACTAGGTAGACAGATTAGCAGAGTGACATCAATATATAGAGAATGCATACTGATTCACATAGAAATACTTAAAGTCTGTATTGTCATCATCTGTAGCACATCCAAACGCAGGCCCCAGCTGAGTGTCAGTGCGTCCATGTTCGAATGCAGGAATCAGATGTACACCCCGAATTACTTGGTCGGGATCTATGAAACCAAAGCCTTCAGGGTCATCATGCTTGAAAAATCCAACACGGTAGAGTCGTTTGGCTGACCACCCAGCTTTGTATTCAATGTCACGCCCAAACCAACGAACAAAAAGCACATTCATATGAGTTGGTGCCCATGTGCGGCTGCTGGTGGCACCCTGAGCACAATACCAGACATCAAGATCGAAAATCTTGATGACACGAGCATACCAGTAAGGGTGTCGGTCATCGTCATTCTCATGTGAGAGCATCAGGACATCTGCATGTGTTTGAGGATTGATTGAGTCTTGCTCTCTTCGCGCATCATAAGTTGTATAGTTGATCTGTAGTATGCTGTGCTCGTGGAGTTGGTTGTTGACAATGATTACTTGATTCCTGTCCTCGTCAGAGAAATTGTGCTCGTCACCGGAGTAATCTATGCCACGGAGTCGTGCCAGTAAGTGATCCTTAAGGCGTGGAATGAAGTCCTATGAGGCCATGAAGTTAGTAGGGGGTATAAAAATACTTTCGGTACTCACCTTGATTGCCAAGTTGTCATGTTCATCAATCCATGCGAAGATATCATGTGAGCATTTGGGATACTTCGATATGTGATAGTGCGCTGAGGGTGATGTATGTTGGCGTGCATCATGCTTTGTTAAGGATGATGGGGTCTTCTGATGTTGGTTTACCACCTTTGCGACAAGTCGTTCACGAGCTTCCAGGTGTGTCATTGTTGCAACCATAGTCTTCTTGTTCTTCGATGTCCTCGGGTACCATCGCTTGACGTGTCGATGTTCGAGTTCACCCTGAGCAGGGATATAAGAGAATAATACTGGCATGATAGTCAATATAAAATATACCGGCTGTGTAGTATAATTATCTGTCGTGCCCCTTTGCCTAATTGTGTTGGCATAATCTCCCAGCACATGAAATTTATATGTCGAGATATTGAGGGACTTGTACTTTGGTCCAACCTTTTTCTTCCCCAAAGTGGCGGACACCGCATTTTGTTTTGCAGCTAATGCAGCCTCTCGACGACCTCGTGCTGCATACTCATCAGGAAGTTCAGTTGTGTAGTAGTGATTGCACGTAGTCTTGTAGAACTTGCGAACTGATTGACCAAGTATGACAGTGGCAGTATCGAGAAAATCCAGTGTGTCGGTAGTATGCATCCAAAGCTTCACATAAGCATGCCATGATGCTAGGTCGAAGAGAAGGTCCAGGGTTATGGTATTGTGAGGCTCAGGCAATAGATTCTCGAATACAGCCATAGCGCACTGACAGAAAAGTCAGGTGATACACAATATCAATGGTATGGCTACTGACCTGCAGAAGGTCCTCGAAGTCTTGAGCAGCCAATTTTTTCATGGCTGAAGCATTATGGTGAAAGCGTCGAATTGTTCCTCTACCAAATGTAGGGACTCCTCTGTATCTAGAAAGGATATTAGTGTACAGAAGCTATAAGTGGGCTAGTACCTGGGCACCAATGTGCCACATTAAAAAGGACTTACCGTTCGTTCAGCTTCTGCACTGCTGTTCCTCCAGCTGCATATAAGATTCGCATCAAGTGTGTGAAAAGTGCTTTCCAAGCACCGATTTCAAACTCGTGCAATTGATCAACCACAAACAGTGAAAACATGTTAATGCCATGGTCTGCTAGTCGTGCAGAAAATGCATTCTAAGGATAATCATCAGTCAGTGTGAACATTGATAAGCATATAGCAGCACTTACACGAATTGGCACATACGATTCTTCATTAAGAATCGCCTTGACACGACTGCCATCCACTGGAGCTCCAAGTTCGAAGATCAATTTCTGAGCCTCTTCCACTCGTTGTCGTCGTCGCAGGCTATCAGTGCGCTCCTGTGTGACCCGGTGTCTCATGTCTAGTACCATTCCCATCCTATGAATGTCAGTCTTCTTAACAAGACAGCGAGGGCATGGACATTGTCCTAAAAATTTGATACTACTAAGCAGTATCCTCAAGTAACACATCAATATCAGCGAAGTAATGGCAGGTATGACTTACTTTTCCGGATAATCTGCAGAGTATGAGAAAAACCAAGGGAATACCCTTCGCATAATCCCATCACTACAACGAATGACAATACCATGCTCATATGCTTCCATAAACTTTCCATCAAGAATTAACTCCCAAATTGCGTGAACCAACTCGCGTTTGAGGTGCGTGAATGTGCTACTTGATGCTGGTTCACCGAATATATCCACATAAATCTCTTGTAAATTATGTGGTAGCTGCAGGTAGGTTCAGTAAAATACATTTGTAAAGAGATGTATACATACATTGGGAATATATGCCAAGTGATGACATGCACGAGCCGTAGGTTTTCCTTGTGTATATTTGGACTGATTACCAAAGAATAGGTAAAGTGGCCAGAGGGATGCGTCTCCAAAGCTTGCTAAGTGAGTGGCATCTGACCAGACCATTAGTGAGGCAATGACACGCTCAAGTTTATCATCAGGATCTTGGGGAAGAGCGTTCAGTTCTTTGTAAGTGTTCACCATTTCGGGGGAGGCATAGGATTCGGAAAAAACTTCCAGAGTTCGATTATCTGGGGTATTCCAGTACTGGTGGAATGGCGTCATATTGAAATGCAGCGACACATCATCCTCGAACACGCGTGTGATGATATCAATTAGAGAATGGTGGTAAACATCAGGGATTGCAAGCTGAGGAGCATCAGCCTCTGATGGAAACTTAACCTTCTCGTTGGGTAAGCGGATCTTGACAGTAGACCTTTGCCAGCCGTAATGTTCGTGGAAGGGATTGGATCTACTATCAAGGTAATCATCTAGCCGTTTGCTCTCACGAGCATGATTGAAACCAACTAAGTCAGCTGGCTTAAAACCAGGATCATGAAGGAACTCGGCAAGGCGATTGAGTTCGGCCACTGATTTTGCATTACTGCCAGAATAGTGCCAGGCCATCAGGAGGGCTGATGACGGATTTGTAAATGCTCCAAACAGATCATCATCACTTATTTCAGGGGAGGAGACTCCTAGGTGCACTCTGTGAGGGGTAGCGCATGCACCCTCCAGGGTCGGAGCATCTGTGACACCCTCTAGTGTGCAGTTGGCTTCTGGGGCCAGAGTGGGATGCGTTGAATATACACTGTACAGACCGAATGTATCCGGTTGTGTCTGGAAGGGTATAAGCTGGGGAGAATCAGGTAGTTCAAAAGGTGGTGGTGAGGGCTGGGGTGATGAAGCACTGCAGCTTTGGGGGACATCGTTCTCATTACCTGAGATACTTGCACATTGCTGTCGAACAATTGAAGGCATGTGTGCAAGGTGTGTACATGTGCCTGGAAGATAGTCGACAAATCGACGTGGCATGCGAATAGTGCGTCCAGAATGTTTTGAGGTGATTGTAGGGGCTGGAGGTACATTTGATGGATCACCAATATCCTGGAATTGGTAAGCACGATGTAAGATGTGGCTTCAACAATTCAGACCAAACATACCTGATTTACTGCAGCTGTATCATTATCCACCTCTATCTTGCCATGATCTGTTGCCCATGCTTCATCATCCCTCACTTCCTGCATTACCTCCTCCTGTTCAACCCGAGGCTGTTTCGATCTCCTTCCATCATTGGACTTGCGCTGTTTGATGGCACAGTGTAAGATGTCCGAGAGCTTCAGAGCTTTGTTCTGCAAGCAGCGGGAATGGTGCCCAGAGAGCGATCTCTGTGTGCAAAAGGTCTTACCACAGGCAAGACAGGGCTGCTCCATCCTTGATCAATGAGTTGAAGAGCTCACTCAGAATGATGCAACTCAGACAGCAACTGAGAACATTTGGACTCGGAACTAGTAAGACTCAACGTCAGTCACAGATTGGATCAAAGCTGATGATATTAATATTAAATATGGATATTATATGGAAGCATCAGTCAACCACTTCGCGCTCAGCCTACCTGGGCTGGCCAGCTTCTCATTGCTGCCAGTCAGCGATGAAGCAACAGAGTTAAAGCAGCGACTTGTGTCACCCATGCTCGCAGGCACCGGTGAAGTAGTGCAAGAGTCAACAGCAGAAACAAGTATTGATGATAACATCAGGTAATCAGTACAGCAAGCGAGTAGGACAATGAAACATACTGGTCCGGAAGGTGTACCCCACTCAGAGAGAAGCATGCAGTGGGATAGAGCAAAGGGTGAGGGAGGGAAAGGTAGTTGGCAAGATGAGTGTCTAGACAGCTTGCGGACTGGTAGAGACAAAAGCAAAATAGTTAAGTTAACAAGTTCGTGAGTTATGCATAAATAACAAGAAAAGACTCACCGCGCATTTGGGTGACATCTCATATGCCCACATTGGAGATGCATACAGGATCGCCCGTCCATCATAGGTGGAGGAGGAGGAGAATATACAGGACACATTGACGAGGTCTCAATCACTGAAGTGTCAAATGCCACTTGATGGAAATATGTTTTGAGTGAACTTGAGAAAATCAGAGCGGGCAGCTCCTGTGCTTCATCCCCATAGCATGGCCCGAAACAGCAGCTAGGCACTGGATCCATGTTTGGGAACATGAACCACTGCTGGTCTGTACGCAACAAGCTCAGAACCATACACACCAACTATATATCAAAACACATACTTGATATCTTGAATGCTGCCAAGTCACCCCAAGTCCTTGCCGCCTATGCCTGCCTGACAAATATGTAGATGACATCATCAACCACAGCAGCTGCATGGCCTTCCCAAGGCGCCAAAGTGTGCAGCAACCTTGGTTTAGCATGGCGGATGTAGTACAACGCACACCTTCACTGGTTCACCCCAACAGCAAGAGGGCACATGCAGATCACACGCAGATCTTTTCATTGGCAGCATGCCCGGATCCCATGCAGATCCACCCCAACAAAGGGCCAATGCCAGGAGCCTCATCAGCTGTCAGTGCTTTGATGCAACACCACCACACCAGCCACCACACCAGGGCGCTTAAGGTGAAATGAGGCTTGCATCAGATCATAGGTGCTAGCGCGCCGACCTACAGCGCAGCCAGCAACTCCCAGGTGCAAGACTCAAAATGAACCTATAATAAAGCATAGAATAGAATCAGCACAAAATAATAGAGTTTTCCCAGGGCGCCCTTGGTGCTCAGGGACCTAGAAGCGCAAAATAATGGCGGATGGTCATGGATCAGGGCCTGAGCACCTGAAACTGTCCCACTGAGGGGAGCCATGCGTAGTGCTTGTATCGGCCATCTGGAATGAGCGAGCGCCCAGTGGTACTAGCTAAAGAAACAAACAGACGAAGTTCAAAATTTCGTTGCAAACAAAATCACATGACTTTTAAAAGTCAGTTGGCAAACTCTGATAATGCAAATTGACAATCACCACAACCCGCGTCTGAGTCTAGGCTCATGACCAGCCTGGCGTATACTACCACGGATGCTGGTTACGGGTCTAGTCCGAGTCATCAAAGCCCTCCATGCCTCCCTTACCGGATCCTTTTACTACTGGACCTGCAAGTATGCATGCTCAGCAGTCCAAAAGATGGCAGCGTCCCCCCTTCTGAGACCGTTTATTGGAATATCGAACATATTCTTGACTCATCCTGCTCAGGCTCCACCCGTCTTCCTCTTTGTCGTCGATACTTGTCTAGATGCCGAAAACCTCAAAGCACTCTGTGACGCCCTTGTTGTCAGTCTCAGCCCACCATATGCATTAGTTGGTCTCATTAGTTTGGCACGATGGTACATAGACTTATTTGTTCTTTCATCATTCAAGCTCATCGCTTCAACTCAGGACAACTGCTGCCATTTACTTCAAAGTTGTTAATCCTGCAGGCCAGCCATTGTCTCCTGGACCAAGGGGTCTCATTCAATTCGTCACTCATTATCAGCACTTGTCTGGGCAGATGCGCAGACTTCCTCTGTGGCTCAGCGAATTCGACCTAGTGTTAGGGCGATTCGTTGTGCAGCGTCTCGGCCCATGGCCAAGCGTCATGTCCGAAACACTGATTGACAAAGACCTCATGCTGCTCGCCATTCTTGCACTGTTTCCACTCAAGCTCGTTCTATCTCATCTTAATATTTACCGCCATCTCTGTCTTTCCGAGGGCCCTCTAGATAATTCGCTCAAGCTCATCCTATCTTGTCTTACCATTAACCACCATCTCCCTCTCGCCAAGTCCTTCTAAATAATCAACTCAAGCTTGTCCTATCTCATCTTAGTATTTACCGCCATATCTGTCTTGCCAAGGGCCCTCTAGATAGCTCAAGCTCGTCCTATCTCGTCTTAATATTCACTGCTATATCCCTTTTACACGATCCACTCAAACTTGAAGCTTTCTGTACCTGGAACGTTTCCAGAATCATACCATTTTCGTATTCTCGAACATCTCCGATGTCCACTATCTTCCTATGTCTCAAACATCTCCAGAATATTATTCAGCTGTTTTCGTGCCTTATCATGTTTGTATTTGTACTGAACCAACGCTTCAGCCCAAGGACATGCGTCTTCGTTGCGATACTGATTGTTATTACATTAGTATGGTGAGTCTATACAACAATTCACATCCTATGGTTTTCAATAGCATTACAGATTTCATGAAGAACTGAGTTCTGCTTGTCAATGATTGGTTCCATCCTACTCATGGCCTCACGCACTCCCACAACTTCCTGCATGACCTTCACCATCAATCCCCCTTCAAATAACTTGAAGTTTCTTCTGATCTTCCTGCGTTTCTCAGGCGGAAGTTCAATGACAGGTACTGACATTGCTTGCATGTTAGTAATGTCATGATCAAAGTTGCGTGGAGTCTGCATGTAGTGGTGAGTACATCAGCCGAAAATTGAGCCAGCCACACTCACGCTGTCATCTTCAGACCTCTTTCGCTTTCTAAGAGATTTGTCAGCATCTTCAAGACCACCCTCTCTACTTGGAGCTTCTAACTGCTACAATCGGAGTTGTCAAAATGGCTAACTATAATCCATGGATACATACTGGCTCTGGTTGTTTGTGTCGTTCAGCTCTGAGTTCAAACTCATCTGCAAGCTGAGATGCCTCTTCATTGTTGAGAGGTGAAGCTTCAGGTTCAAAGCTTTTGACTACATCATACTTATAGCATCCACAGAAATATACAGGGGCGCCTTGCCCATAGCCATAATTCTTAGTGCATCCCTGATGACTTTCTGGAGTAGACCTGTTTGAGCGGTTCTCGAACAATTTGGTACTTGCCAAGATCACCTCCATCAAATCATTGAAGTCACTGGAGCAGGAGTCATTGCTAAGGATACCAGAGTCGGATGACATATTTCTTGCTTACTCTGTTGAGCGTAAGGCTTTTAAATCATGTTATATTATTGGGACTTAGCCTGACCTGTGCTCCAATACAGAAATTCTTTTGGGTCCTTTTCGACCCTGTATTGAAGTGTGCCACTCAACTGTGACGTTTTGAATGTCAGGTGGGCACTATGAACCTGAAGTTTCCTGATCTACCAAGTTCCGAGGCGCATGGTGAGCTGGACTATATCCATATGGATTTGCTGATTCAATGCTTAATAACTAGTGTCTGGTCACTCTCCACTTTTTTATTGTAAGGTGATGATCTGGATTAACACCCCGCCTCCCTTCCCTGAAAACCATCCCATTCCAGGAGCGGCAACCTTACCTGGAACAAAATCGGTTAAGTGCATGACATACATGATAGTACAGTACCGCAACTATGATAATGCTACTAGTACTAGTGAGTGTTTGATGCAAACGTCTCCCCACATTTTCTCTTATGTCTGCTCACAAATCTTCCAGTGCAGCCACTCGCTTGCTGACACTGTCTGAACTGGGCAGTGACTCTGAGTCTGAGTCTGAGTTAGCTTCCAGCTTGGATTCCTCATCGTTGCCGACACAAGATCCCAAGGCTAAGTCTAAAGCGAAGAGTAACAAGTAAGTGGTTGCATGATAACCTGGTATAATAACTGATTTGATCGTACTTGTAGCATGGTAAATAACCAAAGGTAAGTTGACTTGATAATATGCAAAAGGCACTGCATCACCTTTTACCAACAGGAAAGGCATCATTACTGCAAGGGATCAGTGCTTGCACTTTGCACGCTGGATCCCTCGTGCCATTGACATGTTTTGTAGCTTAAATGATACATTTCGTATTGCAATGCTAATGGAAGAGGAAGAGGCTTCGAAGGTATCGGATAGCTTGGAAGATGAAGATGTCAAGGCGCAGCGGGACCAAGTCCTGTCTTATGTGTATGACTTCAGATATTCCATTATTTTCGCTTTCTGACTACTATGTTTATAGTGGCAAAGATGCCCAAGAACGACACATGAGAAACTACTTGAAGATCTTACTTGGAGCCCCATACTTGCACAAACTTGCACATGGAAATCTCAAACAACAGGCAGAGCTGCACGCTCTCCTTGCTGAGGTAAGCCTCAAGTGATGTACTTGATGATCATATTAAACCTAAGAAGATGCAGGTCATTATGGGTCAGGCACGCTCTGATGATGCTAGCCACCTCAAGAATTACATAGCGCAGTATGCAGCCCCAGACCCCTCAGACAAGGGGCTAGAACCTCCAATTTACGCTGACAACAAATCCCATGCACTACTCGGCGTGAACCACCCTCAACTTGCTGGAATGCTGTGCCTGATCAAGCATGCAAAAGCATATCACAAGGACCCTAAAAAGTATGTATGAAATCTATGATCATTTATCATCTTATTGGTGACTTTCAGAGTACAAGCCGACCTTCAGAATGGGGTTATCAGGATCCACTCTGCTGCATGGCCTGCATTCATATACGAAGGTACTCCGCCAGGCAAAGACTTCAACCCAGACAATGTTCAGGAGGGATTTTTAAAGGGCTATTTTTTGAAACGGGTAAGCTTACTATTGCCTTATCAACAACATCTCACGTAGTATTTAGGTTTTTCGTCATATATTTATGTCCCCGTCATCTGCGCTCATTCCGGACAGAGAGATGAATTCTATTCGTGGATGTAATGCCAAGTTACATGGCATGGACAAGGTTGAGCCTGAACATATTGCCTATGCGTTCATCCAGGTATGTGGTCTAATAGATTTTGATGACTATCTAACAAATGTTATAGAGCTGATTCAGTATTGCCACACGTGACAAGTGGCATGAAACTGATGGTTGTTATAAGTATGGTGAAGCATACACCCGCCTCATCAAGGCAATCAGAGAGGCGCCTGATCAAACATGGGCAGCATCGCTGCTTGAGTGGTGGAACCAGTTGAGTACCATTTTCCCCCTTACCTTGACACTGCGCTAATTTTCTGAAGAACGGTGTTTGGTAACAAACATGGCCTCGTTGTGATTGATTTAACCGAGGATGATGGTGATGATGACCTTATTGTCATGCAGAGACAGCACGAAATGCGTGTGGCAGCTGTGCATCAGAAGGTTCAAATTTACTCCACACTGTTCTCCAACACTAACTGCATCTAATGCTCAGACACGATTATCTGAGAATGCGGCTGCTATGCCAGCTGCTGCTGAAGACACTGCTATACCTCTGACTTCCATGCAACAATCCAAGGCTGCTGGCCCACTTGTTCTGCCCCTCACATTTCCGTCTACAATACTTCATTCCATGGAGCCAGAAACAGAGTCCGTGAAATGAATGTTGGAGCAAGATGACGATCCTCTCACTGAAGAAGAGACTGACGTGCCTGCTCCATCAAAGCGTGCTAGGATGGCTTGCAAGACTACCACGACCTCGAAGAAGTCATGCAAGGGCAGAAAGTGATGTGTATTCTTAGGTTGGTCCTTACTCTTACTGCACCTAGTCACTTGTCTGAACCAACAAGCAGTTTTAACATGATTATGCCCTCCTCTCGTTTGTTGCACATTGTTGCTATCGCTCAAGTATCTCACACATATTTGCCCAGCGTCTGTAATATTAACGATCCTGCTTGCTTTCCGAGACTGTCCTCAATTGTACTTCCCTGGTTATGAGCGTCTTTACATGTTCAGCTACTACTGTACAAGCAGAATGATATGTGCTTATATTGTATGACAGATCTGATGGGGCATCAGCAGGAACTTGCACATATGTGATCATTCAGCAGCCGAGCGTTTCTTGTTCATACAATACCCAGATGATGGAAGTTCAGCAGGACTTAGATGTGGCCAACAGATGATAGGATGGTCAGGAGATAACTGGTGATTGAGAGTCAAACGAGTCTCTAAGTCTTGCAATATCTAGTTTGGCATGACTTAAACGCAGTCAGCAGATGATGCGACATTGAGAATCAAACCAGTTTCTAGGTTTTACCACCTCTAGATAATGGAACGTTAGCATGACTTAGATATGACCAGCGTGTAGCAGCAAACCCAACAGGATAATAGCCAGCGAGCGGTAAGTCAGTTTTAGGAGCAGACAATATCTGGACAAATTTTATCTGGTGGTACGTGGCCTGTCTGATGGATCTGTTCCTCGGTGTTGTGGTATGATATGGCAAGCGCTTGTCATATCTAGATTTGGGACTTTTGGTGATGGCGGACCCAAGTTGTGATTCCGTAAAGGGACCTTAATTATGAGCGTTGTCTGTGACTGCCTCCGAGTGTTTGTTTATTATCTCACCGGCACCGACTCGGACGAGTCAGCGACGACTTACTAGCACGATTGCTCTATCATACCAACACTATCTATTATGACCGATATGTCTGCCACACAACCCCTCCTTCGTGCCACCACTTTCTCCGGCAATAATCACAACAATAACTCCCCAACCCACCGTATCCGTCTAGTCCCCCACCTCGATTCCTTCCATGCACTCCGTTTTGAATCCATGACCTGCGACCTCAGAGACGGCGACAACCCCCTCTGCATCGACCGGTTTACAGATCAATCAAACACAAGCAAGTTAGCTTTCAAAAGCAAAGTAGTCTCTCGCGCTCACGCAGAAATCTGGTCAGACAACGGCAAGTTCTACATTAAAGATGTAAGATCTTCATCATGCACTTTCCTGAATGATCTCCGCCTAAGTCCTGCAGGCTCCGAGAGCAAACCCTATCAGCTTAAAGATGGCGATATCGTTCAGCTAGGAATCGACTATCAGGGCAATGGTACTGGCGATAACTACAAATCTGTAAGGATGAGGATCGAGGTTGAGCGAATTTCTCCCAGTGGAGAACGACCCGCGAGCAGAGACCATGTTGGGAAAGTTCGACTGTGGTCTGCCGGGGACCGTCTACCTGGGCAACGCAAGGTGGAGGGAAGGATAAAGGACAGTGAAGAAGCACAGAGTCAACGACAGCGACTTTTCACTTTCAGTGACACACAGGTGTGCTTTCACTCATTATTGCAATGCGTTGTATTCATCCACATCATGCTGCGTGGCGACGGACAGCTGCGCTGTCACGACAATAATGGCGAGCTAAATTACAATCACACCAGTCGGCGCAGTCATCCCTCAGAAACTAACAAAGCTTCAACAACTGTCTGGGATGCATGGATTTATGAGGACCTGCATACCATTGAAGAGCTGCTGACCCAACAAATTAATAAAGATGGGGGTGGCGACGATTCCTATACTGTTCGCTCTCTTGTAAAGGCGCGAAAGTTTGAGTGGGACAATGCGCTTCAAGACGCAGTCAAGGTCAGATACTCCGCCTACCACGACGTCATTAACCATAACTTGATTGCATAGTCAATTGCCATACAGCCTTCGCTATGGGGGTACATTTCCAAGGGCATCGCCCTCTGCGGCAACCAACAGCTTTGGGACGCGATGGAAGCTTTTGATCTTGCTTTCGTATTCACGGAAGGTGACCTGAATCCAATGACCACCGATCTTTTACTATTGATCAAAGTACACTTGTCACTATTTTTCATACTCGGTTAAAAGTTCAATTCTATTCCAGGTTGTTGCACTTTTCAATGCCAGTCGCCATGACGAGGCAATGCGGCGAGTTCAAGATCTCGCCACTGCTTACCAACACTTAGATACACTCCCGTGCAGTGTGGTCAACGTGAGACTCATATCAGACTATGGCTTTTCTTATTCTGAAATACACTTCTCAGTCATATCTACGCGCGCAGCTTGCAATAATTGCTTTCGAGAATGGGCAGTACAGCGAAGCCGCTGATCAACTCACTGCCAGTATTACCACTATAACCGACCTGTTCTCACACCACACGCCTTTGGATCCTAGGTTGGAGATTTTGAGCTGGTGCGTCCCTAGGAAGCCGCTGAGGAGACTTCTACTTAATTATGGATGATGTATGCCGAACAGCTCTTCGGCTGGGACTTTGACTCCATGCGGCGAACCATCAGTCAAAAAACGGTGCGACGCATTCCTCCGTGCAGATCGACTGCAAGAAGCAGCTGAATCTCTTCAATACATGATGAGTATGCTTGACGAATCTGATAAGGAGAACCACCTCGAATGGTCTATGGGTGGGTCTTCAGAAATTCAAATAGCTTGCACATAATACTGACTTTCACCAATGATGCCCGATTAGCATTCAAGCAAAGCTACACTGAGCGGTGTGTTGCGAAGGCAGATGAGGCCGTTGCTGCGGACAATTATGAGATGGCCTATGGATGGTATTCTGCAGCGATCAAGCTAGATTCCTCGTCCCATCTCCTCTTTGCATACCGTGGTAAGGCAAAGTTGGGACGAAACCTCTATGCAGAGGCTCTCCGTGACGCGGATAAGGTGCGGAGGATATCGTTCACCTGTCCGAGCAACTAGCCAATGACACCTATGCATAGGTCATCGAGCTCAACCCTTCGTCTTCTCTTGGGTATGAACTGAAGTATGCAGCGCTTCAGGGGGCGCAACGCCATGATGAAGCAATCGAAGTCATAACAACCATGCTCTCCAAGTTGGACAATCCCCCCGATGCGCATATACAAAGTAAGATCCAGATGGCTCATATGTCGACGGAAAGATGATCAACTCTTTCTCCAGAGTTGCATCAGGAATTTTCAAGATCTGAAGCAATGGGTGCTATTCGAAGAGCCATTCACGCTCACCTGGAAAATGCCCCTCTCCGTCTACTCAACACTATCACCGGATGTGTGTGCGATCGAGAGGCTCAGATACATACCTTCATGGAAAGCACGGAGTACAAGGAGCTTTTATATTCATGGATGACGCATGCGCGCATCCAAGCAGAGCCTATTCAAAATGCAATTGCGAAGTATTTCAGTTGGGTCATGTTATCGCACAGGTGGGGAATCAAGGAGTTGCTGCTGCAAGACATCAAGGACAAGGTCATATATGATTTGGACGCAGTTGGAACCACTGTGAAGCTGCAGATATTCTGTAAAGTCGCTCACGATGCAGGCTATCGTTGGGCATGGAGCGATACATGTTGCATCGATCAGAATAACAATGTTGAGGTCCAACGATCGGTCAACTCCATGTTTGTCTGGTATCGCTACTCAGCGCTTACGATTGTCTATCTATCGGACGTTCCACCTTGGGCGAAGTCAGGCGCATTAGCAAATAGTGTTTGGAACACACGAGGATGGACCATTCAGGAATTCCTCGCTCCTAATGTCGTTCTCTTCTACAAAGCTGATTGGACCTTATATCTCAATGACCACTCTCGCAACCACAAGGAGTCCCTCACCATCATGCAGGAGTTGGAGGATTCGACAGGAATAGATGTACAGGCCCTGGTCGCCTTCCGTCCAGGCATGACAAATGCCCGAGAGAAACTCCAATGGGCATCCACGCGAGTCACGACGTTGCAGGAAGACGTTGCATACTCATTGTTTGGTATTTTTGGCGTTCATCTATCTGTGATCTACGGCGAGATGAAGCAAAACGCGCTCGGTCGGCTCTTACAGGAGATCATTGCTCGTTCAGGTGATATTACTATCCTGGATTGGATCGGAAAATCATCCCAGTTCAACAGCTGTCTCCCAGCTGACATTTCCTCCTATGAAGCTCCTCGCCTATTGCCATTCCTATCCGAAGATGAAATTCAGTCATCGGTTTCCCTCTTGCGACATACTGTGACTGTGGAGTCAGCTTCGAATCTCTATACTCTCCTTGACAACCTCAGTGCTCCTCGTCTTGCAAACTTCAGGCTGCAACTGCCATGTATCACATTCCCCATTACAGAAATCAAACGATGGAATGGCCATGGTCAGGAGACATATTTCACTTATCATGTCGAAGCCGACGGGCTTCAAGACTTGTTGATCGACACGGAAGATAGGTTGTTTCAGTTTTCACAGGCAAGGCCCACGCAGCAGACATTCCTGCTCGTCCGCCCGTGGAATCGTAATGAACTCGAGCTACCTGACTATGCAGGCCATGGGGCCATGGAGGTCTGGTCTTCGCGGTTGTCTACACCCTCATCTATACCTTTGTCTCTGCCAGAGCTTGGCGGATCTGTTGGATCGGAGTCGCACTCACGAGCGTCGAGGTTGATCGCTCGCCTTGGACAACCTTTTGGTGCACTTCTGCTGGCACAGCAGCGTGGTGGGGAGTACAAGAGAATCGCCTCTGATTACAATATCACTGCACAAGTCAAGGATATGCCTACTGTTCATGACATGATTGATGTCAGGACACTAGAAATATTGTAGCTTCTTTGTCGTCAAAGATCGGCCGTTTTCATTCATATTTTGACGTTACTTACATGGTTAGAACTCAGCATTCCAAGTTCGTCATGATGCTCACTTCGGCACCTTCGCAGTTCTATGTGGCTCGCAGAAGTTACAACAGCTCCCGCTCCCCTTTCCGTCAATGGTCGGCATAACGCAGAACTAGGAGCTTCATGTCCTCTATAGTATGTGAGTCCACGCAACAAATCGTGCGGATTTCCTATGCCCCTTCCCCTCCTTTCCTTCCCTAAGTTTATGAGTGCCGAGTTAACAAAGTCAAGCGCCCTGTCAGATACATGGATGCCGCAACATACTCTGCCTCACCCGGTGTCACGTAGATAGTGTGACCGTCTCTTGTTGACGTGTGCTCCAGGTCACAAATCCTTCCATCAGGTGACCGCTGACAGAGCACACTGGTGCAAGCCGATACAGGCTTGTGATGATTATTTTGCAGGATTGGCCCCAAATCCAGGACGGATATCATGCGGTGATATCGCCAGCGCATGTTGCCATCACGTTATTTAAATAAGAACTGGTGAGTGTCACGGTGACCTGGCGCTGGTACTTTATTTATGAGATATTCTCTTCTCTTAGCATTCTCTCCAAATCCTCATTCTTGACTTGCTCATCCGCTAGTAATAGTAGTAGACCATGTTGGCATTTGATAACATTTCTTGGCTGGACCTACTATGCCTCACCGGTATCGGAGCCTATCTGGTCAAGCAGGTGGTCGTCAAGAAGAATCGTACACCATATCCCCCTGGTCCCCAGGGGTGGCCTCTCATTGGCAATATTTTGGATATGCCTCGCATCAAGCCCTGGGCAACATTTGCTGAGTGGGGTCAGAAATATGGTGAGTGCCTCCCTTTTCCCACATCATGCATTTTCTAAAGTATTTTCTCCAGGTGATATCGCACATATCGAAATTCTGGGTCGGCACATCATTGTGCTAAATTCTGTCAAGACTGCAATGGAAATGATGGATAGTAAGAGCAACATATACTCTGACCGTCCTGTTCTTCCTATGAGTGGCGAACTTGTTGGCTGGAAGGACTCTTTACCTTTCCTCCCATATGGTGATCGTTTTCGCCGGCAACGAAAGAACTTACACCGCGTCATCGGCAGTTGCACTGCAGCGAGCGCATACAACGAAATTGAGGAGGCTGAGACTCATCGATTCCTGAAGCGTGTGCATGCGAAACCTGACCGACTGCAGGAGCATGTCCGACAGTATGTATTTTTTATCCTCGCAATGATGCTGACGTTATCTTGAATGTTTAGCTCTACTGGCGCCATCATTCTGCGCATCTCTCATGGTTATGAAGTGAAAGAGAATGATGATCCTTTCGTCAACCTTGCAAACCGCGTTACAGCCGATGGCTCCCAGGCCATGGCTCCCGGTGCCTTTATGGTTGATATTTTACCAATCTGTGGGCTATATTATTCTGACGTTTGCGTTGGCTTCCAATGACCTGACAATCTCAGTGGCAAAGGTCCCTGCGTGGTTCCCCGGTGCCGGCTTCAAGCGCATAGCACGTGAATGGCGTGGGACCCTCGAAGAGATGGTTTCTGCACCCCACGAGTTCGTCAAGGATCAGATGGTGACTAATTTGCAGTTTTATGATAATGCATTGAAATCCAAATATTACAGGTTGCTGGCATTGCCCCTATGTCTTTTACCTCTAAGCTCTTGGAAGGCAGCGATATGTCTGAGGAAGAGGACCACGCCGTGAAATGGTCTGCATTTTCCCTGTACGCCGGTGGTTCCGACACGGTTGGTCCCTATATTTTCATATGTCTAGCCATCATCTTCTGACAGTACTGCGCCTATTTCCTCAGACTGTTTCTGCAATATACTCGCTTTTTCTAGCTATGACACTTTACCCTGACGTGCAGAAGAGAGCTCAGGCTGAGATAGATGCGGTTGTCGGTCCTGATCGTCTTCCCTCGTTCGCCGACCGTGACTCCCTTCCGTATACTGAGGCGCTTGTCACAGAGGTCCTGCGCTGGCACGTTGTTGCTCCCACTGGTATGCGGATTTCATTCATGACATAATTTATTTGTCAACGGGTATCTCAATGACAGGTTGCCCCCACTGTGTGACTGAGGATGATGTTCATGATGGGTACTATATTCCAAAAGGTTCATTGATAATACCTAATATCTGGTCAGTAGTATTCTCCTGATGAACATAGTGTAATGCTCTTAATTGCGACAGGTTCATGCTCAATGATCCACGGATATATGCTAACCCCTCGCAATTCAATCCTGACCGCTTTTTGGCTAAGGACGGAAAGGAGCCTGAGACGGAGCCTCGTACAATGTGCTTCGGCTTTGGCAGACGGTAAGCACAAAGTTAGTTCTGGATCTGGTCGGAATGCTAACTTCTGCTTCATAGGATTTGCCCAGGTGTGTCCCACTTGCATCAATAAACTAACAGTATATTCTGACATTTGCTTGCTTTTGATGAACAGGTCTCCATCTTGCTGATGCCTCCGTTTGGATATCCGCTGCGATGTCACTGGCCGTGTTTGATATTTCCAAGGTTGTCGAGAATGGTGTTGAGATCACTCCCGAGGTTGAACCCTTATCGGGTACGATCAGGTACGTCGCAAACCTTTGATTATATCCGGCGCTGGTCTGGATTGACACTCTAAGCCACCCCAAATCCTTCAAGTGTTCTATTCAGCCTCGCTCTGCAACTGCCCTTGGGCTCATTGAGCAAGATGTTAACTACTAAGCGCGCGATAGCGGGACCGGAGAAACACGCAGGGATATCCCACTTAACATGCGTTGTAATTATATATTAAACTCTGAAGTTGTACAATACGATTCTGGAATTCGCACAAAAATCATTCACTTCCGTGGAACCTTTTGGATGCAACGTTAATTAACGAGACTATGAATTGACTTTGAGATATTCGACATCAACTCGCGTGTGGCTGCGACATCTTTGAATGTTGGCGATTGGCAGTAAGAGAGGTAAAGAAAAGTACTTGGCGGAACTGAGAAAGATATCAATCCTTCAAATAAATATCCTTGCACTGAGCACGATCGAGTTGGCATTGAGTGGAAGAGCGGATACAGCGAACGACTTGGAAGTTCGAGTGGGCGAGGGAGCAAGGCACAATGTATATACTTGCTATTGGGTACCCGAAGAATAGATATGGACAAGACAACTAGTACACAAAATGTGCAACACCAGGATTTACAGCCAAGACGTGTTTCTAGCGACTGCTTGAGATGTAAATGGATAGCATCAAAACAAATCAGAAAATGAAGAAGTTGTAGCACAAAATACAAATACTCTTGGCATGAACAAAGCGGAAAAGAACCAGATGCAAAGATGAGGTGTCCAGATGCTGTAGTGTCAATGCCCATCTGTATGCGGGAGTGATGTACAGCAGAGAAAAAGAACGAAGCGGGTCCGCAATGGAAGGGGGCGTGGCTGCCCGCTGGCTGCACCGGGCGCGGTAGTATGAGCACTAGGAGCAGTGGGTATCGCGGATGTGGAGGGGGCGGCAGGCTGAGTCTGCGATAATGATGCCTGAGCCTGGGGTTGACCTTGCTGGTGCTGTGTTTGCGACGATGTAACATGCGTCTGCGCTTGGCCATGCGATTGCTGCTGTGTTGGGTGTATATTGCTACCGGCGTGTTGAGGGGACGCGCAGCAGAGAAAGAGCACGAGGTGTGCCAACAATCGTACGAGCCGTGAGTTCGCAGGCCTTGCACCTGGTATGGCAGCATTAGTACCAGGAGCAGGCGGCGCCGTGGACGATCCCTGGCCGTGCGGTTGTGCTTGCTGGTGTGTGTTCTGTGCAGGCCGAGCAACATACAACGCCTGGATGAAAGTGATTAAGCCACTGCGATACGAAAGGTGCGGGAAGAAATATATACCTTTCTGTCTTGTACTGTGGAAACTTCAACAACACGAGGACCGTGGTGAGAGAAGATGAACCGCCTTCGGCGTTGCTGGAGTTCGGTTGCTCCATCAATGTTGGAGTGAGAGTGGTGAAATAGCGACGAAAAGCGTTCAAGAAGTGGTGTCCAAGTACTGCGAGGGTATCGTGCAGGAGAACGAGGATTGGTACCGCGTCCTGTAGAGGACTGAAAGTACAGAGGTAAGAACAAAAACTGGTCAAATGGCAGACGACTCACCTGGGCACCATTTTGCACTCCGTCGAAAAAGCCTTGTGGTATCCGACGGGCTTGAATAGGTGGACGTTTGGTAGCATTGCTCTAGAGTAACAACCTTGAAGTGTTTGAAAAAATCAAGCAATATGTCGCGTACGTTTAACAACGGCTTTCGAGTTGGGACCTGTGAATGGGATATTAGAGTAGTTTTTACTGAAGAACCATGAGACTTACATTAGGAATAGATAGGAGGTCTTCAAGGCCAGCTTCCTTGAGGATGGAGTGAACGTCCCATGCGTACGCGTTATTATTTTCGCAAGCAGTGACTAGCACCTTTCCATCAGAGGAAAGGGCTGCGGAGTACAAACTCTGTTCGTGGTGGAGGGGTGGACCGACCTGGAGGTTTGTGTCGAGATTCCATAGACGCGCTGTTTTATCGAATGATGCACTTGTCAAGAGGCGGTTGTTTGGAGACAAGGAGATGGCATAGACATGCCATGTGTGACCTTCAAGGATGGCGATCTGCTGCCAAGTGGCAGTGTTGAATATCCTGATCTGGCCAAATGAACCGGATACAAGCTTCTGTCCATCCGACGTCCATCCAAAGCTCGAAACCACACTTTCGTGTTTGGGTGTGTTCAGAAGCTCGCCCGTCTTCGCGTCCCAGATTCTTGCAAAGTCCTCCCCATCTCCGCCCGTCGCAAGTTTTGATGAGTCAGGCGAGTACACCACTGCACGCATCCATTCATGCCCAGTTTTGATGGACAGCACAGTTTTTCTGCTGTCAACATCCCACATTTTTGCTGTTCCATCCCAGAATGCACTCGCTACTCGCTCACCATCTGCACTCCAGCACAATACACAAATGTCATAGACGTGACCTGTCCACTTAGCGATGAACTTCCTCGTCTCGACGTCCAACAGCTCCACGCTGTAATAATCGCCGTCTTTGCCTGTTGTGGCAATTGTCTTTCCATTTGGAGACAATGCAATGAACCCCACTGCGCGATTCTTATCTCGCCAGTCCTTGCCTATCTGTGCACCGCTCTCTAGGTCCCATAATCGGAGTGAACCATCCAAAGAACATGTGATAATGCGTCGTCCGTCAGGTAAGTGCACAACACTGTTTACCCGTTCGGTATGGCCTCGCATTGTCTGGCGTGGTGTGATAGCTGACGTCTTACTGGTGGAGGAAGACATGGTCCGCGCTTGGAGTATCAACCACGGCAGATCGTGAATTGTGTTTCTGGGATTTTGGAATTAGATTAGGTTATTTGGTAACGGTAATGACTGCTGGTGAGTCCAGGGGTCTGTCTTTTTCGATTTGACGCTTATCAGAACCACACAAGCCAACACTCACGAGACAGTCCACCCACAGGATACGATGTTCAGTCTTCACCTACAAGACAGCCTTTGGACGACGTATTCAGGTGCTGCTAATTCAAGAACGCACAAGAAAATTTTGCAGGTATTCGAAATCTCTGGTAAGCAAGTCGTCAGCTCTTACTGGCAGAAGAGCCTAGAGTATCACTCACGGGAAGTACCTTTCAGACGAGGCAAGTGCGCAATCACCAGAGATTTAATTAGGAAAGGAAGTTGGGCAGTCGTTCATTCATGCCGTTTTCAAAGCTGTG
>QLOO01001290.1:0-15554 GCA_003313855.1 Suillus sp. MG131 | reverse complement strand
GGCTACTCTAAGCGCGTGTGTGACTTGCTTGTATACGCTGCCAAGAAGGATGCGGGTAACTAAAGGGAAAAGCCGTGAACATTCAGATTCAATCTCGCTGTAGTCTGAGGTCTTACTATACAAAACAAATGTTGTATTTCTTTACGGGGGTAGTAACGCCTCTATAGATCCGCCTATCTCTCCGACTCGGATGTCATCATGTTTGAGTAAGTTGATTTATGTTAGGATGGTTGTCTGCTGGTGAACGTTTGAACCTTCGCTCGAGAGGTTGTATAATGTACCAGATTTGAATAAGGCAATCAAGACACGATCGACTGGTGTTTCTACATAGTATCGTAATATATATGGACCCTGGATGCACGCGCACTGGCATGACAAAGTTGCATTTCGGTTAGTATGTGTGCAGCATGATCATAACATACTAATCGAACGCTAACTTGAACGAGAACAGATAGCAGATACGCCATTCAAACCGTTTGGTAACAGATCGTAACAAACCCCACGAGTCTGAAAACCAAGGGTCACGATCGGCGGCGAGAACGGAACACACGCCTGAGCGCTTCGAGGACAACGGCATTCCCTGAAGCGCTGAGCGAGTAGCCGCATCGCAGGAACTCTGTAAAATCTAACCGGCATTGCATCTAGCTTGTCTCACGTTCCGCTTGTCAGTAAAACGGGCACGAGCATCAGTTTCCATCGAGTTACACATACCAGTCGCTTCCACACAATATAAACGGAAGAATATTCCGATGAGTCAAAGGTAGTAATGAAATACACGTCGTTGTTATGCCCGATTCACTTACCGAAAAGTTCCTCGGGGACGAAAGCTGGAACATCAATAAGAACTACAACAACAGGTACTATGGATGGCATCGCGTACAATCATAACAGAGATATAAAAAAGATCGCTAAAATACACCCGGAATGATTCTGTAGCGCACCCTCTTGGACCACCGGACCCATTCTTCCTTGAAATGCTTGCGAAGCATCGCATCTTCGCTGATTGACCGTGCGCAGCTCAGCACGCCGGACAGTATGAGTTGGAGTACCCACACTCCAGATACAACACGCCCGAAGTAAGTGGAGAGCCACCCAGATGACCGTATGAACGATCCGGGGCTCGCGTAGATGAGCGAGATCCCGAACGAGGCGATCCAGCTGGCTGCATAGCCAGGATGGCGCACGATGTTGTACGGACCTGTGGTGACAAGGGCGTGATCCTTGCGCAAGCTGAGCTGGTGAGTGAAATGGCGTCCCATGACGCGGAAACACCACAGGCGCCCCAGGCAACCTATGAAGACGAAGATGATTCCGAGCATGAAGTATCTGTTTGGCATCATATCCGGAAGCTGTCCGGTGTGAACTAAAGTAGAGAGGATTCTGGATGAGATAGGCGACGGAAAATAAGCCGCGAGTATGACGGCTATCTCTGCAACACAGGGTATCAAACCCGACAACTGTGACCGGATATTGGTTGAGGTGTCTAGACGTTGGAAATTCACATACCCGTTGTAATATCGGGAAAATGGCTGGGCAGATACGCTCGTAGAGCGGGCCGCCGCTGATGGCTTCATCATCATGGGGTGCCGGGGCCGGAGAGATATACGCATTATTGAATACAAGGACAGATGGGACAAGAAAAGGGAGTTTCATGAGGGTCATTGTGACGATCGTCACTGGTCGTGCAAAGATTATTGGTCTGGTGAACTGCCCACATCCCTCTTATATGTGTGTCCTCGCATAGACGCGCACCTACATAGGAAGTTCACCAGGTCATCAGCCATGATGTTTCAAATTCAAGCAAATCCACAAAAGGGCAACTACACGTGAGGTGCGAATAATGCCAGTGGCTTCCCGAGATTAATGAAGTCCTACATAACGCCGGGAGTTCGACCGGGCCCAAGTTACGATGCGCCGAGGCTTGAATACATGTCGTCTTCGGAAGGTGAAAGAGTTGGCTGGCAGGTAAGTTGAGTTACATTATGTTGTGGTCACTCGATCTAACCTCCAAGTTGATGCCAGGACCATGATGCTACTGGTGGGCTGCTGCATTTACAAGTTCGCGATGGCTATGTTTTTGAAACAGTATATGACTGAAAAGGCCTAGGGTGATCAACGGAACACGGGTGGATATTCTAGAGAACGTACCGCACGAATATGTCTGCTCGGCCCGGAGATACGTTATCGTTTAACGTAGATCCAACAAAAGTCTTGCAGTTATCTACATAGTGTCCTAGAGATGGCATATGGGGACATCAATAATTGTTAGAAATATTAGTTTCCGAGGATGGGTCGGACGCATCGGTCACGTACGTCCTAACAACCTACCAAAAATGGATGGAAATGAATATATACGCCACACTGCGTCTGATTTCTTTCGAAGTTTCACTTTGATTTGATTAGGTAACAGCATCCACACGATGAGCTGCAATGTTGTCATCCACCTCGAGCCTCGCAGAAAATCCGTAATAGTCCTAGCTCTCAGACTATCCGTTGACTCGGAAAAGAGCTATGACAAGTTGGGCTCTGGTCCCGACCTGGAGGCAACTCTTTTGAACTTTCTTAACATCGTAATCGTAAAGGCTTGTCCTCTTCAGACGCAGCCACATGTAGAGCAGAGATCTATCTCTATGTTCCATCTACCACATAGGCGTCAACGAACAACAATTTTGTGCTCCCATCCAGTTCTCTTCCACCCTCGCGCCCGGCCAAATTCCAATGCACATCGTCCAGCTATGTACCCAATAGTTCCCAGAACATGCCCAGGCTCTCAATTTTACAGGTTGGCTCTTTCATGGGCGTCACTTCATTCATAGATGTGACTCATGTCTGCTACGTCGTTCCATTTGTAACCATAGTCGGACGAGCGAATATAGTGGATGTTCGGGTCGGTGGAAACACGCAGGAATACTAATTGTTGAAGAACATGAAGCTTCGCATACGAATTATTTGTGCCCTGCCATCTCGACAACGAATCGCCAAGATAATGTGCCTCAAAATATTACCGCATTCGCTGGTAGCCTGTAGTTACATGCCAAGTGCTACGCCTTTGTTACTCTTCAATACATCATGACATAGTTCACGCTTCCCTGCAGGCACAGGTCCCTTTCCACCTGCTTTCGGGGGTTAAATCTATGACCTGTTTGGATGACAAGTGACTAACGAATACTCAACGATCTATCACCGTCTATCACAGCTCTCTCATCATCATAAAGCCACCGGAATGCGGGCTTGCTTGCTGAGTGCGCTCGGCGTGGAACACGTTGAAGTCAGGCTGCGAACCTCGACATGATCATATGCGTAGCACGGCGTCGGCACACCACACGGTCTTGTCTTGCGATACATTATGTGCTTGTGCAGTATCGGAGAAAACCTTCCCCTAGTGTTGTCGGCGCATCTTTTCAAATTCTCATCATAAAGCCACCGGAATGCAGGCTTGCTTACTGAGCGTGCTCGGCGTGGAACATGTTCAAGTCAGGTTGCGAACCTCGACATGTTCATATACGTAGGATATCACTATCAATCACGCGAAGTGGACGAAATTGGGGCGCCAGCGGCACATGGGAGCCTTTAGTCTCGCTTGCTAGCAATTGAAATAATTACATAGTACTGCTGTGCAGACATGAAGTCGTCACAGGGTCTGGTTGAGTTGGACTGTGGAGTACTTGTAATAAATGTTGAATATTCGAATCGTGACGGTCGTCTGACTGTCTGACAGGGGTATCCGAATCGTTTCCTTTTCAGGACGAGTCTTGCTTATTTTGACACCAAGTTGAATTTTTGAATACTGTGGCAACACTTTGGAACTTCAAACGTGGCAAGACCTCAAGCACATAGCAGGATGAACCGTGTATGTACTGTAAGTAAGTCAGCCCGGGGCTACTGTAGTCTGTAGCTGTTTTCTAATGACTCAAAAATCATTTACTCACAGGTTATGGTTAATCTGTTGAAGCTAAGGTAAATATCACCGATCAATAGATCATTCGGACGCTAAGCGTGAGTATCATGCACCAAGTCAGACTTGAATTGTTCGGCAAACCCAGCTCATAAGTCATTAGACTACTACGATCACCTCAAATCTTCCGTGGTATGCATTATGATCCAAGCCGCCGCCTTCCCACATCTTCCTACTTGCTCTTACTGTCAGCAGCCCAGTCACGGTGCTGTGTCGTGGTTTTGCCAAATCCTGAAGACACAACTTGAATTAATGGGGCTAAAAACACTCCGAGAGTCAGCCGCATGTGCGCCATCTTGATATATTGGATCGGCGTGGTCTTGCAACGTTGCACTGACAACTCTACCAGATCCTACTACTAAAGGCGAAGTTCTTCGTGGCGCATTTCGGCAATATATAAGTTAGGCTTAGGAGAAGAATGGGTCTCGGGTCTTGTCAGCAAATGAACAAATATTAGTTCGGCTGTGATCGGGGTTTGGTGTTCAAATCGGGTGAGTGCAGCGCGTTGGATTGTGGGGTTTAACTTTTATTGGCTGACCCACCATTGATGTATCCGACGACCATTCAATATATTGAAGCATGCTAGTGGTGAGCCCCCTTGTGAGATATATCTGTAGTGTCCAGATAATAGGCAAATCTGCGTCAAATCATGGCAAAATTCCTTATCGCACTCCGTAGATCGAGACCCTGTTTCGGCACTCAGATCCAATTTGGACCAACGTCGCATTTTTGGAGCACGGGTACGACCGCTCAGATTCGAATGTCGAGTGCTGGTGTGGTTAACTATACCTGCTTTCAATAGCTGCGAAGTACTCTATTGCTGAGAGTTGCACATGTGACTAATGTTTCATGCAGATGAGGTCCCCATGGGCGCCTTACCACTTCCCTCTGACTATTATTATTCATCTGCTCTGCGCACGTTTGTTTGATTGTGGTCATAAACCCAAATGACCCGCACACTTCCACCATTCAACAAATGGTGTGGGAACAGAATCGTCTTCTGTTGCATTGTTATGGTATTGATATATCTCTATTGAAAAGAGGTACTACTTTTCAATGGGCGTCCCACGGCGGAGGCACCCGCGAACTGCACGAATATCATAAACAGTTCCCCGTCCCAAAGTCCAGGTGCCACGTTGCATTCCTGTTAGCAGTGGGTGCATAAATCCCTCCATCATACTGGTCGTCTGCCTCTTTCTCTCGTTGTGCCGTCATGGTAAACTTCAAGGATGAAGTCGATGTGGATGCTACTTCCCGGGCTGGGCTGGAGAAGCTGGGCTACAAGCAGGAGATGAAACGGGTTCGTGCTTATTCTCCTGTTCAATCAGTGTGTAATGTTCGTGGTCATCACTAGTCTCGAGGACTAGTACAAATATTGTTCAGTGAGTAGAGCGTTCCCTTCACTGTCGCAGAAATTGAATGCCTCCCAACAAGTGACGCTAGGTCAGTTCGTCGGCTTGACTGAAGTTGCCCACTGAGCTGTTGACCCGATGATTGGATTAGCAATCATGGCAGTCCGTATGTCTTAACAGTGATTTTGCTCAACACCGCGACTTACCCTCTGGTAGCATTTGGTCTAACATCGCCTATAGCGACGTCACTCGTTGGAGGTGGCCCAGCGGTAATAATATGGGGGTAAATTTACCCTTTCCATCTTATCCCGAACTTGATTTGACATGCTATAGTTGGATCTTGGTTTCAATCCTGACCCAAACGCTCGCCTTCTCACTAGCGGAAATATGCTCCAAATATCCTACATCAGCAGGGGCATACTACTGGTGTTATCGACTTGCGTCCCCGCGCACGCGACTCCTTGCCTCCTGGATCAATGGTTGGCTGACAGTCGTTGGCGGTTGGACGGTTGATTTGAGTGTCAAATTTGGTATTCCTTCCTGTTCATGTCACCTCCGATCATCAGCGACGCGTTTTCCCAGGAACTGCTCAGCTTATTGTCGCCGGGGCCGGAATATATTACCCTGAATGGAACGCGACGGCGTCGCAAACATGCAAGGATCCATCCGTGTAGCAATATTTGTGTTTGCTGACCACTTAATGCCTCAATGTAGACATGATTTTCCTTGGCGTGACTGCTGTCGCTGGCATATTCTGCATATTCTTTAACAGACTTCTACCAACCGTCGATGTAAGTCCTCACTTGTTTTTGTCTCTGAGACACCCATAGGTTGCCAGATTATTTGTGCTTGCTGGACTGGTTTAGGCATCATCGGTACGTTTTACTGCAACTGCTCTTCGTATGTTATCCTGATTTGGCTGTTTGAAGTTATCTCGATATGCTTGCTAGCCAAGGCCGCAGTGGGACGTCGTCCCGTCTCTTTCGCGCTCGGGAACTTCGATCCATCACTTTCAGGATGGACGCCTGGGTGGTCATTCTTCATCGGTCTATTGCCGGTATGATCGTTGCTACTTATCGAAACTTGTACTTAATACTACCACAATGCATCAAAATAGCCTGGTAAGATGTTCTGACACACACCAATGGGATTGGGAGCTGAATCATGTCCTAGCGTATACATTCTCCGCTATAGGAATGAGTACATCAAGGCCTCTACATCATGTCTACTGACTTACACCATGAAACTAGTCACCAACATGGCCGAAGAGGTTCATAACCCTTCTAAAATACTTCCGAAGGCCATCATCTCATCTGTACCCATTGGCTCATTATCCGGCGTGGTATTCCTTTTGCCAATCCTTTTCACACTCCCAGATGTTTCCACATTGCTTGAAGGTTAGTTTCACGCTAAGGTAACTCGTGCTTTTCATGTTTATAAGCCAACCAGTTTCTTCCGGTCAACCGATTGGGCTTATGTTTACTTTGATCATGGGCTCCAAGGCTAGTGGTTTCGGGCTGGTGAGTTTGCCTTTGCCTCGTCCGGCACTGCATCTCTGATCTGACGGGGTATTTAGTGGTTCGTCAGTACGTTACAGCTATTCTCTGCCAATTAGTTTAGTTTTCTCAAAGCACCTTCCAAAGTATTCGGTATTGGTATGTTTTGTTCAATCTCCACATCTTGTGCCGGTTCTCGTGCAACATGGGCGTTCGCACGTGACAAAGCTATCCCATTTCATCGGTGCTTCTCCAAGATCGGCCCTTACCTCGAAGATGTCCCCGTGAACGCATATGCACTCTCCACCGTGATCCAAGTCCTCATTGGACTTATCTACCTCTGCTCCTCAGCAGCATTCAACGCTTTTGCAGGAGTCGCCGTTATGTGTCTTGGAGCATCCTATGCCATGCCCGTTGCTATCTCGCTCATGAACGCCCGGCGAGACGTGCACGATGCCCCGTTCAGTCTGGGCAGATTCGGTACTGTCATCAATGCGGTCGCAGTGCTGTGGATTATGTTTGTCACCGTGCTATTCTCGATGCCTGCTGTCATCCCAGTAACGAGGTGGTCGATGAGTGAGTGGCTGTTTCTCATGTGAGTGGGCTGAGGCACTGAATGTGCGCGGGTAGATTATGCCTCGGCAGTGTTTGTGGGGTTCGGGGTGATTAGTGCAGTGTGGTACATCATTTGTGGGTTGTTTTCTTACCATTCGGGAACTTCATGTCATTGATGTGGTTCAGACGGCCGGTTTTACTATAGAGGACCTCCAATCCAGGAAGAATTGACAAGCTCCTCTGGATCCTCGGACTCTGCTTCGTATTGAAAGAATTCTGGGCAACATTTATGGTGGAGATACTATCGTCAAGCGATGGTGTTCGAGATCAAGTTGTCAGTGCATGGTAGCTCTTACCTTTCGGTCTCCCATGCATGTGATTGTGATTATTATAGCATTGAAGCCAGTGTGTAGAGTATATATGATGTTGGATTAGACTAGACTAGATGTCATAGGGTGGTGAAGATTCAAGAACCCTGTTTTTAAGAAATAAAAGTCTAGGGTGTAATGATTGCAAACCGTTAACGCCGGAAAGTGCCGTTTCGACGCTTACCTTTACCATCATCAACACATCGCCAACCTCACTCAGCACGGACCTCGTCTCCATTTTAGCACCAATTCCTCGTCATTATCGACACCATCTCACCGTTCTCGTCACTCTCACCTCAATCTCAGTTCACCGTTCCCGAAACGTGTCAACACCGCTATGCAACTCTCGTTATCCTATCGAATACCACATCGACTCATCTTTTCGCACGCTCTCCATTCTACCCTACCTTGTCAATACCCGAGGACCTTAGCATTTCGCAATAAAAAATAGCCCACGTACATTTCCTACTGCAGGCAATTATATCCAGTATCGAAAGTCTCATTCTCACAGCCCGTCGGCTAGCATAAAATCGCTACCTCTATCGGCCTCGTCATCGAACGCGCTACATTCTTTATCTTATTGCATTCGTTTTACAGCGCGGTCTCCACACCCCTTCGCGCTCGGACATTTACCCCAACTTACAAAGAGTACGACAGGGGTAAATTTTCCATATGGCATAGCGTCTATGATGCACTTTACATAATTTCAATGTTTCTGCTCTCTAATTTCGAGACTGATCAATGCACCACGTGGGGGTCCAGTTTTGCAAAACCAACACTGACACCCATGCCCACTCACCAGGAAAATTTGCAACTCTACTAGCTATTTTGAACATTTTGTGTTGGCATCCCACTGGCAGCAATGTCTGAACACTTTTCGTTCATCTGTACACTGGAGCTCTCCCGTGACACAAGTAGCTACAGGTCCGTATAATTATTTTGTCTTAATGTGTGGCAAACAATGAGATATGAAAATGTGGTCGCCAGATTTTGCAACTCCCGCCCAACGATAACGCCAGCATGGTCATGTGGCTGGGTCACATGATACGAATATCGCGCTCACTCCCACAACGTGTGTTTTCACGCTGATGTATATTTATTGCAAGAATATCTTGCTTATCAGCCGCTCATGTGTACGATATCCACGAGGCATCCTAAAGTGCATGAGTATGATAGGCAATGGTTCTTCCCAAGGTTCTATTCACATCCGGAGCAATATATGCTTCACCCTTGCATATCGGCTGCCGCTATCTTTCATTGTCACCCACGATGAGCTCGAAAGATTCAGTCGATGTGGACGCTGTCGCCCGTGTCGGGCTGGAGAAGCTGGGCTACAAGCAAGAGATGGCACGGGTTTGTGCTTGTTCTTGTTTTTTTATCTGCGTTTCATACTTATGGTCGCTGCTAGTCTAGGGGACTAGTACATATATTATTCAGTAAGTAGGGCGCCCTTCTCGCCGTGTCGCAAAAATTGAAATGCTTTTGAAAACAGTGACGCTAGGTCAGTCTGTTAGTTTAAGCGAAGATACCCGCTGAGCTGTTGGTTCATCGTTTCGATTAGCAATCATGGCAGTCCGTACGTTTCAGCAGGCAGCAATCTCGATCAACACTACAGCTTACCCCCCTCATAGCATATGGTCTTGCAGCTCCTATCGCAACATCGCTCATTGGAGGTGGCCCAGCGGTAATGATATGGGGGTAAATGTACCCTTTCCAGTTTATACACTATTTGACATGGTGCAGATGGGTCTTAGTGTCAGTCCTGACCCAAACGCTCGCTCTTTCACTGGCAGAAATATGCTCCAAATATCCCACATCAGCAGGGGCATACTACTGGTGTTATCGACTTGCATCCCCACGCACACGAGTTCTCGCCTCTTGGATCAATGGCTGGTTAACAGTCGTTGGTGTTTGGACGATTGCTCTGAGTGTCACATTTGGTATTCCTTCCTATGCACACCACTTCCGCTCATAACTGACGCAGCCTATCAGGAACCGCTCAACTTATTGTAGCCGGTGTCGGAATATACCACCCTGAATGGATTGCAACGGCATGGCAAACATGCAAGGCTTCACCTATGGATCAATGTAGTTTTCTGACCAGTCCGTGACTCGTTCTAGATTTGATTTTCCTCGGCGTGACTGCTGTTGCCTGTTTGTTCTGTCTATTCTTTAACAAGCACCTGCCGGCCATCGATGTAAGCTCTCGCGTTTGAGTTTTCTCTGAGACTCATACGTTGCCAGATTATCTGTGCTTGCTGGACTGGCTTAGGCATTATTGGTACGTTTTGCATGTCACTCGTCACTGTGTGCTGAGTTGGGTCGTTTGAAGTAATTTTGATATGTGTGTCTATCAAGGCCGCGGCAGGGCGCCATTCTGTCTCGTATGCGCTTGGACATTTCGATCCATCTTATTCAGGATGGACGCCTGGGTGGTCTTTCTTCATTGGTTTATTACCGGTATGATCACTGTTAGATATTGAAGTCCTTACTCAATACTAACAATGCATTCAACAGCCTGGTGAGAGGCTATGATTTATCGAGCTGTAGGACTTCGAGCTGAACAACGTTCTAGCATATACATACTCCGCTATAGGAATGAGTACGTCAAGGCCTTTACATTATTTTTACCGACTTACACCATGTAACTAGTCACCAACATGGCCGAAGAGGTTCATAATCCTTCTGAAATACTCCCGAAGGCTATTACCTGGTCTATACCCATTGGCGCATTATCCGGCGTGGTATTCCTTCTTCCGATCCTTTTTACGCTCCCAGATATCGCCACGTTGCTTCAAGGTTAGTTTCACGCTAAAGTAACTCGTGCCCTTCATGTATATATGTCAACCAGTGTCTTCCGGTCAGCCGATAGGTCTTATGTTTACCTTGATTATGGGCTCCAGGGCTGGTGGTTTTGGGCTGGTGAGTTTTCCATGGCCTTTCGTCCGGCGTCGGATCTCTGATTCGGCGGGGTATTCAGTGGTTTATTAGTACGTCACAACTAGTCTCTACCAAGTAACCTCACCCTCTTAACCCACTTTTCGAAGTATTTGGCATCGGTATGTTTTGCGCGATCTCCATATCTTGCGCCGCTTCTCGTGCAACATGGGCGTTCGCACGCGACAAAGCTATCCCATTCCATCGGTCGTTCTCAAAGATCAGTCCATACCTCGACGATGTCCCCGTCAATGCACTCCTACTCTCCACCGTCATCCAGATTCTCCTTGGACTTATTTACCTAGGTTCAACAGCTGCGTTCAATGCCTTCGTGGGCGTCGCCGTCATGTGCCTCGGAGCATCCTATGCCATGCCCGTTGCCATCTCGCTCATGAACGCCCGGCAAGACATGCACGATGCCCCGTTCAACCTTGGCAGGTTCGGTACCGCCATCAACACAGTTGCAGTGCTGTGGATCATGTTCGCCATGGTGCTATTCTCAATGCCTGCTGTCATCCCAGTTACGAGGGTTTCGATGAGTAAGTGTCTTTGTCTTACATATGTGGGCTCGGGCGCTAATTGGAGTCGGCTAGACTATGCTTCAGTAGTGTTTGTGGGATTTGGGGTGATAAGTGCTGTGTGGTATTTGATCAGTAGGTTGTTTGTTTGCACTTTGGGAACTTGCTTACTGTGGTTCAGATGGCCGGTTGTACTATACAGGACCTTCCATCCCGAAAGAGTCCACGGACTCCTCGGAGTCCAATCGGTCGGCCTCCCCGCTTCGAAGGTGATCTGAAAGACCGAAAGTCTACCATGTCATGGTCTCCACGCTATAGTATCACTTCCAAACAATGTACAAAATATCTTGAGTGCCCTGCTCCAGCTTCGATCACAATGAATTGCATTCGGATTCTTTCCTAAGTAATGGTGACAAGTATTAGAGGGTATGAAATATCATGCAAAGAGTGTTAGCAGCAGGAAACATGGTATAACGATAGCAAGCAAGTGCGATGAAATGATACAGTTTAAGGGGAGTTTGTCCAAGTAATCACACCCCATTTCACTACGCGCGTAGTTTTGGGATCACTTTGACCATCTGGTCAATGTTGATGAACTGCACCCAAGCCTCTAAATCTTTCGCGTTATCATGCCAGATGAATTTGGACTCCTTGGTACCCCTGAAGAATGCACATGCGCACTGATACGATTCCTCGAGCATGACCCCGCCCATGCGTTGTACGCCGAGTTGGGCTTTGAACACGCGGAACTCCCACCCCTGCAGTGGGTGGTCATCGCCACGCGCAGACTCGCACGGAATATTGAACTCGAGGCGTGACCAGTCGAAAGCGGTACTCTGGCCAACGGCTTTGATGTATGCTGCTTTGAGCGAGAGGAGGATGGAGAGGCGCCGAAGGACGACTTCGTCCCCGAGTTCAGGGTTGAGGAAGGTCATCTCTAGTGGGGTCAGCTGGTGGCCAGTCGCTCGTTAGTCTTGGTGATATTCTGTGCCTGCCTTGCTTACTTTATGTGCAAATGATTCGGCGTAGGCTGCTACTGAGACACCTTTCGGCTCTACGGAAATCTGTTTAATGCCCAAGCCGATGTTTATTACTTGGCGCTGCCGTCCCTGCGTCATCACCATGCCGCAGAGTGAGTTGTCATATGCAAGGTGGTATCCAATCATGGACTGAAGAAATTTTTCTGGGGGCATGTCATCCGGTGACTGTTTTAGGGAGAGTACAACAAGTATCGATGAGTTATGCTATTCTGAGAGTTGATGACTACCGCTCACCTGCTCGATCCAATGTTTTCCATTCGAGGTGACGCAGTCTTTCCATTTTGCACGCGATATTCGTCGGTGGCGCATCATAAGCAAGGGTAACATGTGGCAAATAAGCTGTCCTGCTGAGCGTCAGAACCAAAACCAAGCGAGTAGCGGAGTGGTGCTCACGGAAGGAATCTATAGAAGTAGGCTGGTACGGTAGTCTGGCATGAGGGACGCAATCCTGCACGAGGTGAAAACATTTGTCGTATTCCTGCGGAGACAAAGTCAGGCGCTGGATTATCAACGACAGTATTGGACAAACTTCTGTCAATACATCACGGTTCAGTGAGAGCATCCAGACGAGAAGTGGACAGTCCGTGGCCATTTGTTTCACAGGGTCTGAGAGAGAATTCAAACAAGTCCATTACTACGGACTGTGGCGCAGTAAGTGATTGCGTGCAGCGCACCTGGGTGATCTTGGGCCTACAATTGGGCAGTAAAATTACAGGATCCTGGTGCTAGCCACGTTACAAGTCTTCAAATTTATCCAGGAGACAAGGTGGGGGCCACGGAGGATACACAGCAATTGCGCACGCTCTGGCACGGTGGGCTCATTATAAGGTGATCACTAGCCTAACAAGCAAACCGTACAATTTGGGTCGCCACGTGCCGGGTCACCAGAATTCTGTTCAATCTTTTTTTTTGAATGAAGTTTACTTTCATGTGAACAACTCGCGAAGGCACTCGAAAAAAAACCTCATCTCAGCCGTGCTGATCAGTACGTGTTTGACATCTGTCGTTGAGAGGACATCGGAGATGAAGAATGATACTTTTTGGCTTATCTCTCAAATTTGCAGTCGACCGCGTGCTCCATTCTGGATTGTGCTGTCCCTTTCCGTCAGATCCGATTGCAAGAAGGCTGTCCTATGGAGGGACACATCCTTCCATGATCCCCACTCGCTATTTGAACCCTAGTGCTGCCCATTACAGGAGGTTACAGGGTATCGCCAGCTCTAATAGCCAGTCCCTCACCCAAACAGAAGACAGTCATAGAATCATGGGTCCTTCTCATGCAAAGCACGTAGATGGATCTTACTCCACTACTATCTGCTCAGCTGGAAAGTTTGGAAGCTGCATGCACTTAATGCATGTATGATACCACCTAAAAGAGTAAGATGGCCCTGAAGGGGACTCCAACTATTAGTACACTATCCCCGAGTCTCAAGCAACCACGTTGCGTCAGAAGCAAATACAGGGATTACCCGTGGCTTGCTCATCCATCTGAACATCCCCACCGCCGCCCAGTAGTCCACCCATTGTACTGCATCTGCCGACGACTGCGGCTCCAGCTCCATGACCGTCGGACAGACGTGCTGAGCCACATCCGTAGCAAATGGGGTAAAGTCATCCGCTTCTGAGGGCATCTCGCCAGATGCCCTGATCGTGATATTTGATCGTGTCATGGAACACATGAAGCCCAGAAGCTTGATAGCAGGCTGCAATCGAAGTCAGGTGAGAAAACGTTCTGCTAGCCATTGAAACACGTACGATACGTTTGATATTTTCCTCCCTCATGTCCTTGGCACTCGATTCAAGTTTTTCAAGCCTCACCAAGAATGGAACGGGAGGCAACGGGATACTTACGATGCTATGGCGTGCGCAACAGGACGCATAACTACCCCTCCACGCTATCGGCCTTGGGTGTACGAGATTAACCACAATTGGAGGCTCTTCTTCCGCGAAAGCCACATCAAGAATAGCATTTGATACAGCGTGGGGAGGGATCCAGGTTAGAAGCTGAACCGTGTGTCAATGATGGGAGATGATGGGTACCTCCTGGGCACCTTCGGGAAAGATACACGTATCTCCACTTATCGTTTGTGCTTCCAGAAGCCCGCCCAGACTGACACTTGACTTGACGATGATCGGCAGCCATGCTGTTGTCGACCAAGCAAGCTCCTCGTGGGGGCCCTCCCGATATTTGATCAAGTCTAAAGAAGCTTGCCGGCAACTTGCTGACCTTGTTTGGCCGAGTATTTGTCAGATTTGCACACTCCCAGAAGTAGCACATGACTTACTCAGTTACCCTTTCACAAACGCATTTGCTCGCAGCACAGCCAGGGCCTTTTGCGATTATGGATACGTCGTACTGCACTTCTTCGGGAAAGGTCCACGCGCTCTATCCCAGCCTTGAGCAGTTGACGTAGAAGAGGTGAACATGAAACCCGGCATTAGACAGCACGGAGAAGATAGTGCGAGGTCCACAAAATTCCACGTTCTCCTCATTTGAGGCTCTAATGATGACAGCGCCTGTTACAGACGCCCAGGTCTACGTTATGTTTGAATTAACTATTATAGTCAGATTGGCAATGAAACAAACCTTCTGGTATTATTGCTCATCCAGACCCGGGCCATCGCGAGAGGTATCAGTTTCTACATACGCCAGGCCCTTCGACGTAGGAGGGTGATATCCAGACTGCGTCCGTCGAAATCAAATTTCTGTCGTTGTTCGTTAGATGCCGCTTCCTTTTGATGGACGATTGAAGGCATAAATGTACCATACACGTCTCGGCGCTGGAGCAGAGATGAAAACAGGTACATATGAGCCAAGACCACCCGTAGACCCAGTCAAGATGACCACATGATCGCCTCGCCTGCGTCCGTCAATCAGAGTAATGGAGTCATCTCTGTCAGGCTCTCAATGCCAGTTCTGGCATCAACAGCGCTTGGATCGTTTTCATGACGATTTTGCATCGTTGACGCTGGAGTGGGGCACCCCCTAGTCAAGGGGTGCAGAAGCAAGGGGTTTTCCGGAGGATACGATAGCTTAGTCAGCACAACCATAGGACAGAGAGTGTAACAGTAGATCCGATCATCATCTCATCAGGTGCCTAGCACATTCACCAACGACTGGAGCTAGCGCCCCAACGCTACTCGTGAGCTGGTTCAATTTAAAAGACCGTATTTTGCTCGATCTGCGATGCTGATGCCTGGACGTCACGATCTAGTGACGATGATACGGTTTCTGAGGAATGTCACGAACAGACTAGACATATCGGGTCAGTAGAACATAGGCATTAATTCGTCCTCGGCCCACCTTTCAAAGCCTTGAGCAACCTGCCCTAG
>QLOO01001283.1:0-31198 GCA_003313855.1 Suillus sp. MG131 | reverse complement strand
ATACATGGAAAATCCAGTATTATCCTTGAAGGAATATGACCAATTTTTGTATCATGTCCCATGCACAGAAAATCTTTAACACATGAATGAATTTTTTTCAATGTTTTGACAGGCAACATGAGAGGAAATTTCTATCTTCTCAATTAATGTTTTTTGGATGTTTTTTGGAGAAAAATGGGAATATGCCTGCAGTGGGAGTAAAACACATTCCCCACACATCTCCAAACATCAGCTATGAACTGTTAAGTTAAGAAATGATGAAAAATTTGGATGTACGTACTGCATGTGAGACCCTTAATCATCTTGTAAGGCATAGATGAGGAGGTGTGAGCCTTTGCTTCCATGGCAATTTAATAAGGTAGATGAGGTGAATATATCATTTGCAAGACAATGAGAAGCTGGAATGTCCACTGTGGGTACTCCTCTATTGAGGCGACCATCATATTGCCACACACCATTATTACCATTCACCAGCTGAGCACTAAAGTGATAAGAACTAAGGTAGACAATGCCATGAAGAACATATACAACATCACCAATTTCCGATGGGACTGATAGTTTCGGTGATGGAAACAAGGCTGGGAGGGACTTCAGGACAAGTTTCAAGGTCAACAGCTGTTGGAGATGGTAGTAGAAAATGTGTGGGTACATTGCACTACTGCAAGTGGAGCAGGGTTCAGGGTCATTGTCAGCATGATGAAATCGATTGTGCTCCACTTGCAGAAACATCTTCATCCAGGTCTTACTTGACACAGAAGAGGCCTCCAAAGAACCAGTAAGGCTCTCATCAACTAGCTTCACCCAAGCATTGTGGTTGCACACAGTAGGGAGTGCTTGGCATGACTGTGTGATAGATTGGTGAGAGTCTGTGTGAGGGCATGTGGCATTTGAGCACTGCTTTATGCAATGGGGCACATGGGCTTTCTCTGCACTGATGAGATCAAAGATATGAGATGCAGATGCACCAACCTGCCCATGTCATGGAAATGCTTTGGAGTCTATGGCTGTCAGGGCATCTCTGAAATGATTGTGAAGGACATCAAATGCATCTACTGACTGCATGACCTTGCTGGATGTGCATAATAAGTTGTATGATGTAGCAAGACCACTTGCAATGTTGTTGGATGTGTGCCACTGTTGCTTCCATTCCTCTCCTGCAGATCAGTATATGTAGAAAAGCATCATGAAGGCACAGTTGTATGCATAGGACCAGTCTGAGGGAGATCATCTGCACCCTGTTGTTGTCGCATCTAGGGCAAGCTGTTGATGATCCATGGTGCAAGCAGCATGCGGCACTGCCATATATTTGGCTGCTTTCTGAGGTGCAGAAGACACCCCTTCTGGTGCCTCACATGCAGAGTGCTTGCATTTGGTTGGAATGCATGCCCCAACATCAAATGTGGCCCTCAATCTGGGCAGCCATATCTCACATTTGTTACAAACTGGCAGAGTTCGCAACCAGAACCTTGTGGGGGCTTCCGCACATGGCCTCTGCAACCAGTGGTCTCTGTGTGCAATGGAAGTTCATAGTGCCACTTGAGAGACAGGGCTCTCCTTGAGTGGTAATTGCTCGCGGTAGTAAGCTTACTATGCGAGGCTTGTGATAGGGCTAGGCTTGGGCGCGACAAGTGGCCAAGAGTACTTATACACAAGGCGAAGCTTGCTAGGCTTCTAGAGGATTGGGATCAAGATAAAGGTAGATTAAAGTTAGGGAAATACAACAGATGGTAGCTAGCTTTATATATGAGTATTCAAGCTGAGCTCAAACTGAATTAGCAGGCGAAAACCAAATCGAGAGAACAATGTAAAGTAGTTATAGAATGTGAAGGAACATACAGGAAAATGGAGAGAATGTTCTGTGAACCAAAGCAACAGTAATACAAGGCAACACGGCCGTAGGTCCAAGGGTAAGGGCAAAGGGGAAAGCATAGGGCATAGGGGAGGCTCAGGGGTTGAGCCAATCCGATGACTTTGAAGACCAGTCACATGACTTCAAGGACAAGGTCCAGCAATGACTGGCGACAATAAGGATATAGAGTCTGGAGATGGTGAAGTAGAGGAAAATGATAAGGGGCCTGACAAGCATATGTTCTTGTAACATTACCCCCATTTCTAAGGCTGAAATTGATGAGTTCAGTCATCCATGTTATCATAGTAGCAAGGATTGACATCGATGTTGGCAAGCCATTCGGCAGCTTCTTTGGCATTGAGCTCTTGCTCTTGCCCTTTGATGGCTGCTGCCTGATCATAGGCGGCTTCCAGCTTGCGAAGCTGGTCATAGAAATCTGGGTCAGATGTGGTCTTCCAGAGGATGTGTCATCCCTTAAGGTTGGGACAGAAAGTGGTGAGGTGGCAGGGGGCAAACTTGCCACAGATCCTGCAAAAGTAATGGTTGCAGTGGATCTGCTTGTGCAAGCCCTTGCAGATGCAGCAGACAAAATGAGAGGTATGGTATTCTTGAGTGGTCTGCCCTGCTTCATATTGTGCTAAAGCAATGGACACTGGTACGTCGATGGTCTAATCCTCATGGAATCACTTCTTGTGGACAGCGGACAATGGGAGTCCAACAGAAAGAATCTGAGCAGGTAGTTCACTTCATAGGCAATGGTGGAAGTATAGGAACTGGGGTAGGAGATGAACTCTTTAGTGGTTCATTGGGGATTTGTGAAGTAGGAACATAGTCCAGGTCAGGGATGTAGAGATCATCACTGGGGGAATTACCCCACTCCAGTGGTGGTCGAGCTTCAACTAGAGTGAAGCTGTTGGCAGGGGAATAGGGGATGTAGCGATTGTCCAATGGAGAGTATGAGTGCATGAGTTCCAGCTCTTGTTGAGATGCAATAGTGACTTTAGGGTCAATGGGGGAATTGCCTCACTCCAATGCCTTAATGTCATGTTCTAGGGCATGAATGTCCTGCTCTTCTCGTCCGATAGGAAGAAGGTCCATATTGTCCTTTTCTTCTTCTTGTAATGCAACCACGATGGCATGATCTAAGGCAATCTGTTTGACCTGGTTGACTATGTCAGCAATGTAGGGAGTATCCCTGTGGTCATCTTCTACTGATGGTGAGGGAGAGTGTGGAATAAATGGGGTGGAGCTACATTCAACGACGTCTCACTCGACAACCTCCAATTCAGAGTCGGGTGGAGTGTTCCATGTGCATTCTTCGTCGATGGCTGCAACAGCCTCTCCGAAGTGATGCATCTTGAGCAGCTTGAGGGTGTGCTGCTTTATGCACATCATGGGATATCATGCCAGAAAGGCACTAAATTCACCTCCAATCTGTTGGAGTTCAAGGGCGGGGAAAGTCAGCACATCTGACTGTCGGAAAATCTCAACTAGATGGGCCAAGGCAGTATCCTTGGTTTGGAAGATGTATGCATCAAGACGTTTGGCATACTGAAGGTCAAGGATGATGGCTTCCCAGTAAGTGTACTGGTTTGTGAGGTTATAGGCAGGACGGGCAAAGGGAACTCTGGACATATATGCAGATGATGAGGAGGATGACAAGGATGAGACTGCAGAGGAGGAGGAAGAGGACATTTTTGGGTGCCAGGGTGGTGGTTGAGGATCAAGATGATGGGGATCCTCTATGCACTTTCAACCTCTTCTTATACTCCTTGAGTATCTCCACTGCAGATCTGAATTCTGATTCAGGCAGCCAAGTCCTTTCTGTCGAGTCATACCCTACCCAAGTCACCAGGTATCAATGTCTTGAGCCAGTCCCTTTGTGTTGGAGAATCTGCTCTATTTCATAGTGCTCCTCACCATCGATCAGGTCGGGGGGCAGTTCCGGGAAATTTGGACCATATACTTCAGTCTCCTGATAGGAGGAAAGTTCTGATGCATGGAACACAGGGTGAACCTTCCAAGTTGCTGGCAACTTCAGTTTGAAGGTGATCAGCAACAGGACCTCAGAAACTTCAAATGGTCTGTATCACTTCGGGGTGAGTTTCTTCGACAGTAATCCAGTGATTAAGTGGGCTGCTGAAAGCCATACTTTGTCTCCTTTCTTCCACAGTTGGTACTTCTGGCTGTGGGTTCATTCGGACATCCTCTGCTGTGCCAGACTGTGGCAAGCGAGGGCTTCTTCTCTAATCTTCTTCAAGTACTCCACTCAGTCTTCAGCCGCAGGGAGAGTTGACTCGGGGAATGTGGGGGGTATTCTGTGTGGTTCATAGCCCATCATAAGGAAGAAGGGAGACACATCCCTTGCACTGTGCTTCCTTGAATTGTGGACAAATTCGGCCATGTTTAGGCATTCAGCCCATTCCATGGGGTTCATTCTGCAATAAATCCAGAGGTATGTCTCGAGCTCCTGGTTCATGCATTCAGTCTGCCCATCCATCTGAGGGTGATAGGTGGTCGAGAGGACAACTTCGTAGCTGAGAAGTCTGCCCAATTCCACTGCAAGTTTTGAGGCAAATTGCAGGCCTCTGTCCGAGATGATCTTGTCGTAAAGACCAAATCTTCAGAATGTGTTCTCAAAAAATAGTTTGGCTACCCCAGCTGCAGTGATTGTCTTTTGACAGGGTGATAGAATTACCCCCTTCGTAAGGCCATGGTCTACCACAACCATGACAGAATCAAATCTGTCCAACATGGGTAAGTTGGTGATAAGATCAACAGAGATCTGTGAGAAAGGGTGCATCGCACTAGAGGGGATAAGCATGAGCGGTGGCATCGTGGGGTGGGTGTTAACCTTCATCTGCTGGCATATAGCACAGCCATCAATGTATTTTCGAATAAAGGTGCCCATTCCAGGCCACCAGTAAGACTTCTTTACGTTCCATTCCATGATAGAACAACTGGGGTGTCTGGCAGTCAGGTGATCGTGGTGTAGTTCAAGGATCCGCTTGTGCAGGTCCCCAGGGACATAAGTGCGATCCTTATAAAATAGTACACCATTCATGAATTTCCAGTCTGCCAGTGCAGACTTCATTGGGGGAGCGCATATGCTGTTCAAGGCGTCTAGTGCGGTTCTGATCATGTGGTCTTCAGGGTCGGCAGAGAGCTATTCAAATGTTGATACAAGCTCTGTGTCAATCATTTTCACAAAGAGGGAGTCGGGGAGCAGGACAAGATCTTTGTTATCGTTGTCTGCATGTATATGGTCAGGTCGGTGGGATAGGGCATCGGGGGCTGCGAGCTTTGATCCAGGGACATGATGGAAAGTGAGGTTGAAGTTGCACAGTGTGAGTTGCCAATGGGCTTGGCGGCGAGTGAGTTTCTGAGCCGACCTGAAATACAAGAGGTTCTTGTGGTCTGTGAAAATGATAACCGGGTGCAGGTTTCCTTCCAGGAAATGGCGCCATTCCTTCAGTGCGCGAATAACGGTGAGTAGTTCATGGTCATAGATCTGATAATTTCGTTCTGCAGGATTCAACGATTGTGAAAGATATCTGCAAGGGTGATAAGCCCCATTTTTGTCTGTCTGCAAGAGCACTGCTCCTGTTGCATGCAGGGATGCATCAGTGGCCAAAGTGAACTGCTTTGCCGGGTCCGGGTTCCGAAGAACTGGTTCTGATGTGAAGCATTCCTTCAACTTCTGGAATGCTGCCTCGCAAGAGTCGTTCCACGAGAAAGAAACATCTTTCTTCGTGAGGTCCAAGAGGGGTTGTGCAGTGTCTGAATAATGAGAGATAAAGTGCCAGTAGAAATTGCAAAAACCCAGGAATGATCAGATGTCTTTGACAGATGTTGGGGTCTGCCGTTCACTAATGCCCTTTAGTTTGGCAGGGTCCATTGCGACTTGTCCAGGTTTGATGATCATGCTGAGGTATTCGACCTCCTGTGTGTTGAATGTGCACTTTTTGGGTTTAAGGAATAGCGATTCCCCTCTCAGTTTCTGGAGGACAGCCTGCATCCTCTTCTGGTTTTCTTCAAGCGTCTTCGAGAAAATCAGGATGTCATCCATGTACATGATGAGCCATCCTTCGTTGATTTCCTTATCAAAGGTCTTGTTCATGCATGCCTGGAATGTTGCCAGTGAGTTGCATAGACCAAAGAACATCACTTTGGGTTTGAATAGCCCAAATGACGCCGAGAACGCTGCCTTCCATCTGTCATTGGGGTGTATCAAGATATTGTTATACCCAGAGTGTACACCACTTTTGTGAAGTACTTGGTGTCTCTGAGTTTTGCGATAAGAGGGGGTATGAGAGGCAAGGGGTATGTGTTCTTGACCATCCATTCGTTGATGTATTGGTAGTCCTGGCAGGGGCGTAGTGAACTGTCTTTCTTTCCTATGAAAAAGAATCCCGATGCTTGAGGGGTTTTTGATGGCTGTATGAAGTCCTTCTTCACATGCTCATTGAGGAAAGCCTTAACTGCTTTGGTCTCCTTCAGAGAGAGCAGGTAGGTGTGCGAGGATTTTGGTACAAATCCCTCCTTTGTGTCAATTCTGTGGTCAACACCTGGACGAGATGGTGGCAGCTTGCTCAATCCGTCTTTGGCGAACACATCAGCGAAATCATGGAGGTATTCCAGTATGAGTTCCTTGAAACTCTTCTTCTTTGTCTCTTGCGCTTTCTCTTGTGCAAATTTTTGAGCTTTGTTGCTCATCTTTTGGAGGTCATTCTCCATATCTTCTTCAGCTTTCCGGGCCAATTGCATCAGCCATATGTTCCTTAGGGGGTATGGTGTCTTCTTCATCATTTCTTTCTTCAATGTCCCATCGCATGTCAGTGGCGTATCAAGGGGCAGGTTCTCAATCAGGCAGACTTCAGTCACGTCCTGAGAGTATTTGATCAAGACTCCATTGTCTTCGAGAGGGTAGGAGGCAACATCCTTAACCTCTGGTGCAATCTGCACTTTGTTCACCCATACATCTTGTAGGGTATCAAAATTGGGTTCAACAATAACCGGGGTCGGTTCCTCCAGTTCCATAGACTTCTTGGTCTTCTTGGCTTTCTTAGCCTTCTTCTTCTTCTTCTTCTTGATCTCCTCCAGGATGTGCTCAGTTCCTGGGGCGAGAGCTCTGAGGGGAGAGAACGGCTGTTCCTCTTCTTCCTCAATCATTGGCTTCATTCCGTGAAACATGTAGGGAGCCACCCCTTCCTCCTGTCGGAGTTTGTTGATCAACCTCTTGTTCTCATACAATTTCGGGGTCGCAGAGAGGGAGATTGTGTTCTTCGCCCAGTCAATGTCTGGGTTCATGGCAGATAGCCACAGCTTGCCCAAGAGAATGTCATCGTTTGGGCCAAGCTGAGTGACATTGAACTTTCTGTACATCACACGCTTATCAAGTCTGATAAACAGCGTGCAATACTTTTGTACTTGTCTGGCCTTCAAGTGACTTCCATCCACAGTTGTGATATGGAATGGTTTGGAGAGGTCATGGAGCATGATGCGATTCCTTTGGCAGAATCCAGCATCAATGAACGATGCTCCGGCTCCCAAATCAATGACTGTGGTGGATGCAACAGTTTTTGTGCTCTTAACAGAGAAGAGTGTGACTGGGACACGAAATTCATTTGTCCTACCAACACACTTAGTGTACAGAGCATATCTAGGAGACACTGATGTTGCTACAGTTCTCCTCTTCAAAAATCCTTTTGAGGGACGTGGTCTCCTCCTCCTAGGATCTTCTTCCCAGGTTCGTTCTTCTGGGTTGGGGTCTTCCCAATCCTCAGCTTCTTCAGAGCCGAGGCAAGGTGGATGTCCATGTCTTTGTCCTCACTTTCATCAGCATCTTCATCGTCAGAGTGGCTGTAACCATCTCTTACTGGTTTCTTTCCTTTCTTCTCTTCATCAGGCTCTCCTCGGCGAAGCTTCGGGTGGAACTTGTGATTATTCAAGCGATGTCCCTTCTGGCCACACTCAAAGCAGTGCCCTTCCTTCATTAGGGTTGCTCGCTCTTTTGGAGTGAGGGTTCTATCAACATCCATCACATTTGGGTCTCTCCTAGAGACATGCGGTTTTGGGACAAATCGGTTGCCACTAGGTTTGTGGGCTTTCTTCTGAGCGTCACCAATGGCTTTAGCTCTTCGGTAGTTGGCGTCGAGGCAGGTGGTGACCATGTACCATTTCTTGATGGTGTCAGGTATGTCGACCATCCTGCAAATTGTCTTCCTGAGCTGGGGGTGCAACCCATGCTCGAAGAAATAGTTCAGGGAAATGCTTTCCTTCATCGACGCTTGAGCTGCTAAAGTCTTGAATGTGGTGATGTATTCTTGAATGTCATCACCTTGCTTTAGCCTCTCCAACTTGGTCATGGCCAAGACTTGCTGGTCCAGAGCAAGGAATGCCTGACTGAAATTCTTTTTGAAGTCGTCCTATGTCCTGTAGTTGGGAGCTGCTGGGTCAGCGAATATCTGTATGTAGTAATTGTTCAACCAAGTAGTGGCGGTACCTTCCTTCATGTATGCCAAGGTGGTACTGACTTGTTGCGCACTAGACTTGTAAATTTCTTTGTTGAGCACGAGATACGAAGTGACTCCATAGAGCCACCTCTGTGCCAAATCTGGACTTCCATTGAAGTCAAATGGCATACTGGCCTTGAGCTTGGTAGGCTTCTGTTTGTCTTTGTTGCTCATTCTAAAGCTGGGGTTCACAGAGAGTTGTCTTGGTGGTTTCTCTTCCAGGAATTCGTCTGACAATGTCGAGGCTGTGCCTTTGTCAAGCTTCTCGTCTTCTGAAATGATGGGATGTTTTTTGTCCTCCTGTCATTCTTCACATGGGAGTGTTTCCTCGTCACAGGTAACACCTGGGGCTGGCACCCAGAGTGAATCTTCTTTGTCTGTTGGGGAGTCTTCATGTGGATCTCTCTCCCAACCAAATCTGCATCTCCAAGAGTTGGAGGGTGTTGTTCCTTTTGATAACAGGAACGGTCAGTTAGAACTTTAATCTTTTTGTTACGAACTGGCAGAGTTCGCAACTGGAATCTTGTGGGGGCTTCTGTGCATGGCCTCTGCAACCAGTGGCCTCCATGTGCAATGGAAGTTCGTAGCACCACTCGAGAGACAGGGCTCTCCTTGAGTGGTAATTGCTTGTGGTAGTAAGCTTACTATGCGAGGCTTGTGATAGGGCTAGGCTTGGGTGCGACAAGTGGCCAAGAGTACTTATACACAAGGCGAAGCTTGCTAGGCTTCTAGAGGATTGGGATCAAGATAAAGGTAGATTAAAGTTAGGGAAATACAACAGATGGTAGCTAGCTTTATATATGAGTACTCAAACTGAATTAGCAGGCGAAGACCAAATCAAGAGAACAATGTAAAGTAGTTATAGAATGCGAAGGAACATACGGGAAAATGGAGAGAATGTTTTGTGAACCAAAGCAACAGTAATACAAGGCAACACGGCCGTAGGTCCAAGGGTAAGGGCAAAGGGGAAAGCATAGGGCATAGGGGAGGCTCAGGGGTTGAGCCAATCCGATGACTTTGAAGACCAGTCACATGACTTCAAGGACAAGGTCCAGCAATGACTGGCGACAATAAGGATATAGAGTCTGGAGATGGTGAAGTAGAGGAAAATGATAAGGGGCCTGACAAGCATATGTTCTTGTAACAACATTCAGATTCAGGGTCTGGGATGCTGACCAATTCACTAGCTAAAATATTTTGATGGACATAGGTGTTGTGCTCAAGTGCCTCAAAGCATCTCATCTCCAGCAGCAAGTCATAAGGCAATGGCTTGTTTAAATCATTGAGTGTGACTGGTTGAATGATACACAATCCTTCCCATGTATGAGCACACAAGGCAGCAACATATGTGCCGAACCCACCCTCATGCAGATTGATGATCACCTTTAGGAGTGCTTTTCCTTGGGCAGAATGACCTGTGACTGCAAATGCAGGCTGGATTGGCAATTGTTTGCAAGTGACATGCAGCCTGGATGACACATCCTTCAAACCAGGAGCAAGAGTAGCAAAAGTCCACAAAATAGGTGTGATGGGAAAAATACCTTCTGGTAGACCAGGGATGCATACTCGACTGCCTGTAAAGTTGACAAGTGCACAGGTACAATAAGTGTAACCTTCTGCACAGATTGCTATGTAAATCTTGCAAACTATCTCTTGAGATCTGTTAAGGTCGTACTCTTGGATTAATGGATCTGAAGGGCTTTGGCCTCAGCTTGTATGCTGTGCCCCTTTCCCAAGTATTGCCCTATATTTAATAAAGGCTATCATATTGGATCCTAAGACCCAAATGTATAATGTATGGATATCCAAAGGATATCCAGATAATGGAAAGATGGGTAAGACTAATCTGGACACGTCTAGACTAGAAAACAACAGAGTAAAGACTATCCAAAGATAGAGCTGAAGATATAGACTATCGGATACAATCCGTAAGTCTCAGATGGTGACCAGAGTTAATGAGTACTCAAGTCCAGAGGACAGAGAGAGGACAAACTAAGATGATATTCAAACTGAAGTACTACCAACTATACACAGGAGTTTATATACTAAAACCCAAGGCTCGAGGCTATGTATGAAATATAAGCTAAGTCTATTGCTAAATAACAAAAGCCAAAAGAATATTACAAGTAACGGATCAAGGAACATTTCCGGAAATTAATCATAAGTAAACAGATCAAAGAAACATAGCCTGGAATGAAGGATACAATAAAACCAGCAATGGAGACTACCAGATGAAAGGAGAGGCTGTGATAACATTATATGAACAGGAAATGAATTAAGAAGCTTATTGTATATTGGATCAGAAGTGGATCTATACATTGGACTGGACCAGATCAAGGCTCCGAAGTCCGGATGAGAAGCGTGGATATATGGGATATGACAGAATGTTTGAAAGAAGACTCAAGCCTCAATCAATAAGCATATCTGCATGTGCATACAGACTGTGAATGGAAGCTCACAGGACATGTCTGGGTGTCTTGAGATGCTCAAAATTGATGTTGATGGCATCAAAACATGGGCACACACTTATGTCATAGTGGATGCTCCTTATCACCTGCTGTTAGGATGACTGGCAGCATCTCATTTGATTATCAAAGTTGGAGACATTAGAGATGGTTTATGTCACAGTTCATGATCTCACAGATATTACACAAGTTTGAACCTACACTACATTCCCTTGCCCTCCACCACATTTAGACACACTCATGCTCATAGCAGCAGCCTTCAGTAGCTCATTGTCAACTTCATTCCCTCCTCCCACCATCTCACACATGATAGCCAGTCCTTTTGCTGAATGCTTGTTACAGGAAGCCTTTGACAATGACCCCATTTGACATGTTTTTACTTACAAGAAAGTTGTTAATTAAGTTAAGCCTTACAACAACCATGACTGCACATACTTGTATCATCTGTTGTTTCCCCAAAGATCTCTTTATATCCCTTCCTACAGTTTCTCTGAACCCCCCAGACCTTATTACCAGCTCTTGCCTCACTATGGAATGCATTAGTGACCTCAGTATATTTCAAAACTCATTGTAGCGATCGTACAACAAGATTTGGTAGAGGTTATGTCTGATGTGACTAAGCCTACCACCTCTCTATACAGGTCTGTGTCTGCCTAGCTGCTCTACTTGCAAGGCAAGAGTATTTGACCCTAAAGGGGTCTGCTGCTAAGATAAGTCATTGAGAGCAAATGCAAAGAAAATGAAGTGAAAGCCTGAAAGGCCGAAGGTAAAAAGTGTCAGCTGAAGCGTGGGAAACCTTGGCCAGTCAAAGAAAAGGAGTGAGTACATAACAAACTGATTCGGATATGAAGGGAAAATGAGGGGAAACTACAGAAAACTAAAGGGAATGAGTTGGGTCTAGTGAGGGACGAGCAGGTGATGATGACCATGGGTTGAGACTATGGCCTTCTAATCATGGGTCCAAGAAACAAGTGAAAAGATAAATCCAAGTTCAATGAAGTACAAGGAAATATCTAGTGACCTGATGATAGGTGTCTCCTACCACCTACAAGTTGGTAAGGTAAAGGTATCAGTCTGCACGGTATATAACTAGCTACGTAGAAATCTGGAATGCTAGGCAATAATTCTCAGGTCTGGAGATATGTATGTAAAATGCCTGCAGATAACTGTGGCATGTGGGAATACATGTAATAGTGTCTGCAGTCCAATCAGTAATGGAAAATGAGGCAACTATGCACTAGTGGGGTTAGGCAGGACTGGATGGACATAGTAGGGACGATAATGCAAGTATACCCAACCAGGTCCAACATAAATAGGGGCGGGTCTGAAATGGGTAATGAGGAATATGGTCAGGACTTATCCAGGAATTGAAGGGTATTGAAGGATGTATGAAATATAGCAATTGTGAGCTCACAGAATGTTAAGTCTCTACATCGTTCCTATGGCCCAAAGAGTGAAAATTAGTGGCACACATTTGATCTCTCAATGAGTTAGCACTAGCATGGGATGAGATGGAGGAAGGACAATTCTGTGATGATTATTTTTCACCTGTTATTATTCCAACTATAGAGCACACTCCCTGGGTGCACTGTCAGCCACCTATCCCACCAGGAATCTGCAATGAAGTCATTGCCCTCATTAAGTCAAAAATCACATCAGGAATTTACAAACCATCAAACAGCTCTTACCAATCAAGTTGGTTTTGTGTCACAAAGAAGAATGGCTCAATCCACATCATCCACAACCTCCAGCCTTTAAATTCTGTCACTGTCAAAGATGCTGCAACACTTCCTTATGTTGAGTTATTTGTGGAACAATCAGCTGGCCATTCAATTTATACCATGATGGACTTGTTTGTTGGCTTTGATTATTGTGCCTTAGCCAAAGAATCTCACAATTTAACCACATTCCAAACTTCTCTTGACACATTTCAGCTCATAGCATTACCTATGGGATGGACAGATTCTTCCACAGTCTTTCAAAATGATGTTACATTCATTCTTTAGCACAAAATTGACATTGCCCTGAACTTTCAAGATGATGTCAATGTTCTTGGCCCTTGTACATGATACAAACTCTTGGGCAGCCTAGGTATGTTTGAGACAATTTCCAAAAATCCTGGCATTCAATGATTCATTTGGGAACACTGCTTAGACATGAATCACTGCAGGCATATTTCAATTTTTCTCCAACAAACATCCAAAAAACATTGATTGAGAAGATAGAAATTGCCTCTCATGTTGCCTGTCAAAACATTGAAAAAAATTAATTTATGTATTGAAGATTTTCTGTGCATGGGACATGATACAAAAATTGGACATGTTTCTTCAAGTATAATACTGGATTTTCCATCTATTTTCTTTTAAACAGCAGCTTGCAATGTGGTTAAATTTTTTGTCTGTGTTTTCAAATATATATAAAACATTTGAAAAACATAGTATATGTGGACATAAATTTCACATGATTGTAAGCTGCTATTTAGAAGATAATAGATAGAAAATCCAATATTATTCTTAAAGGAACATATCCAATTTTTGTATCATGTCCCATGCACAGAAAATCTTTAACACATGAATTAATTTTTTCCAATGTTTTGATAGGCAACATGAGAGAAAATTTCTATCTTTTCAATCAATGTTTTTTGGATGTTTTTTGAAGAAAAATGGGAAAATGCCTGCAGTGAATAGAGTTTTATACTGTCTTAAGCACATAGGAGCCACAGTATCAGCAAAGAAGCTTTTCATTTGTGTGCCTGAGGTTTTGTTGTTGGACAGCACTACACTTATGATGGATGCATTTCAGATGACTCAAAGGTTATCGAAATTCAGAATTGGCCTCCCTGCATGACCTGCTCTGAAGTTCATGGATTTCTTGGCATAGCAGGTACTATTTACAATTGAATCAAGAATTATGCCCTCATTGCACAACCACTTACCAATCTCACATGCAATATGGTACCCTTCATTTGGGATGAGAACATGCAGACAGCCATATATACCCTCAAAAATGCTGTTATCAATTCCCCTGCCATTTGACCAATCAACTATCATAGTCCTAATCTCATCATTCTTGCTGTTGACTCATCTCATATCGCTTCTAGCTGGATTTTACTTCAGCTTGACAACAAAAATCATCAATAGTGCTGCTCAATTCTAAAATGTCATTGTTGATGTCAGCTGAGTACTGTACGTGAACATGATTGCCATTGCTTATCCGAGGTACACAGTGATTGCCAAAGTAGGGTTAGTCATGTGTTGTGTTGAACTCCATGCTGATTCAATTGCTGATTCAATTGCTTATCGAGTCGTCAATCAACCGTTCGACGTCTACTATCATCCTCACACAGACATATGCCTTGCGTGCAGCCTTGAAAGAGAGATTTAAGAGAGCTTCTAACCTTACACTCTGTACAGGCCAGTATGCTTGCTGTATCCCGGCATGAGCAAGGCTGTTTTGAACAGCCCTTCAACAGACAAGATCATGATGAAGATGAAGAAAATCATACCTCGTGTTATTTCGCTCACATGAGCACAGGTCTTCACGCACTCTCCATCATATTATCAACTCACTCCCGAGGCCCTTACAATCAGTGGCAAAAATGCACCAAGTTTTTTGAAATTTCGATGTGCTGGCCAGATCGAGACTTTCGCCATGAGTATCGGTGCGAACATTTTTCAATCCGTCAAAATGTACTCATGTCTAGTCATTTTAGTGTCAGCCGCCCTACATTTGACCACTTGGTGCGCCTTTTAGAGTGGAATCCCATCTTCAAGTCCACTGGAAAGAAGCCGCAGCGTCCTGTGCGCTATCAACTGGCATGCTTTCTTCTGCATTATGGAACTCATGGCGCTGGCTCCATGCAAGCTGTGCACAAGCTCGGAATCAGTTTCGGTACTGTTTTCATGTACTGCAAATGTGTTGTGTGCTGTGGGAGCTGGGTTTGGATGTTGTGACATGGGGAAATGATGACCATCTACAACAAGTTGTGACACATGTCATGGGCCGGTCTGGCATTCCAGACTGTGTTGGCATGCTAGATGGCTCCCTCATACGTCTCACTGAAATGCCAGAATGTAATGGGTTTTCTTTTATATGCCGAAAAAAATACCCTGCTGTGAGTTCACTGAATTTATAATATTTTGTGCCCACTCACTCGTCATACAGATCAATATTCAAGCCATCATCGATCATGAAACGCAGTTCACTGGGATCGAGCTTGGCTGGCCCAGATCAGTATCCACTGCAGGCATTTTCCCATTTTCTCCAAAAAAACATCCAAAAAACATTGATTGAGAAGATAGAAATTTCCTTTCATGTCAACTGTCAAAACATTGAAAAAAATTAATTCATGTGTTAAAAGATTTTCTGTGCATGGGACATGATACAAAAATTGGACATGTTCCTTCAAGGATAATACTGGATTTTCCATCTATTTTCTGTTGAACAGCACCTTACAATGAGGTTAAATTTCTTGTCTGTGTTTTCAGATATGAACAAAACATTTGAAAAATATAGTATATTTGGACAAAAATTTAACATTATTGTATGCTGCTACTTAAAAGACAATAGATAGAAAATCCAGTATTATCCTTGAAGGAACATGTCCAATTTTTGTATCATGTTCCATGCACAGAAAATCTTTAACACATGAATTAATTTTTTTCAATGTTTTGACAGGCAACATGAGAGGAAATTTCTATCTTCTCAATCAATGTTTTTTGGATGTTTTTTGAAGAAAAATGGGAAAATGCCTGCAGTGATAGACATGGGTGACTGTCCAGAGTATATTCCATTCTTTGATAGCAGGGATCCTGACTGTGATGACGAGAATGATGATGGTACAAATGATGTTGATATCGCGGGCTATGGTGGACTTGTTGAGGGTGTTGAAGTTGAACTTCCTGCCTGGGAAACGGATCAGTGGTTGAAGGAAGCTGGCCGATGGCGGAGGCTCGCAATATTAAATGATCTTTTTCTGCTATGATACCTGATGACAATTAATGGGCACTAGTGAAGTAGTCAATTAGGACTTGACGAGCAGCTGCCTTTACCTCATCCGGCATTCCGTCAATCAACAAAACCTCCCATGCATTCCTTACTTTGGTTTCAATTTCTGCTAGCTTTACCTCGGCCTTTCCTTTCTCCATCATCAATCCATGCTGTTTATCCTCTCAAACTTCTCGTCGCTTGAGCAATTTTAGTTGTTCGCTGTCCCCATTTGTAGTAGCCTTCAAGTACTCAGCATTGGAAGCAAAAAAATTTGCTGCTTCATTGCCAATGTTTTGCGAAACCTGCCACTTGTGATGTGGTGCGGGAACTCCTTTCTGCGAGACGGGTTTTTCATTTTTGGACCTCGAAGCTGTAACTTTAGGTTTCTTCTTTGGTCATGTGGTCTTCTTGCTGCTTTCATCTGAGCTGAATCCATCATCACTAGTATCACCTTTGTTGCTCTCATTGTTGCTATCTCTGATTTCAATGAGGCATCAGAAATCATCCCAGAACAGAATTCTTCTTCTTGCACAAGACCTGGGTGTTCGCCGAGTCTACACGTTTGTGAGTATTTGATTCCACACTTACCCCAAACAAACTTACCGTTCATTAAATAAGCTATACCATCCTTCCATGTACCACTTCTTTAACATGGCACCAGACAGTGTTCCAACATCTTTTCCCACCATCCGTGCATTTTCAATCTTGTCATCAAGCTCGTCAACATCTGGATCACCCCCACCATTTCCAGTCATTGACTCAAAATTGAGAATATACGAAAAAACCTTCCACAGTCATTCATAACAACCCCTCACTGATTCTGGACTGCGACAGCCATTGAATACTGTTGATGCTACCTGTAAGGGTACTGATCAGCATCGAAATATCACAATAATCCTATGTCAACTACCTTCTTATAAACATACTTTGCATTCACCATTAACTTTTCATAGAGCTGGCTGTCACTTCCAAGGAGAGTCTCTAGTAACAACTTTGTGTCTTCATCTGACCAGTTCCCTTGATCTTCAAGCTTTGCTATAGCTTGATTACCTTCAGCCTTTGATTTCGCTGTGCTCTTTCGTTTCAACACTTTTGCTGGAACAGACTGTTTCAGAGGTGTTTTAATATCTTTCTGTGGCTTTGTGCTGCTCCCCGGTGGGTTGTTCTTGGTTTCTTGAATGTTTTTCTGCAGTTCTTCGGCACTTAGCAAGCTACGTGCACCCTCACAATTGTGGTCCGTGTGGGGTTGATGTTCACTGTGACCAGGTAGTGCCACTGGTTGACAAGTTTGTGGAAGCTTTGAATAAAACCTGTGAGCATATACATATATTTTCTCGATGGCTACTAACCTGTACATGTTGTTGCTGACAAGGTTGCTCTGGCTGAATAATAGTATGTTGGTTCTCCCTAGTATGAGGGACCCACATATTTTGACTGTGTTGAATTTCAGTGCCGACTGCAGTTTGAATATGAAAATATTTACCGTGCATCATACCAGTAAGCATCTCGATGTGTAGGGTTAATTTGCCACTGCTGCCGCTGAGCATCATCAGGGTATCCAGCCGTGAATTCCTGTGAAGGTCTATTTCCACCTTGTACAGCCATGTAAGTTAAACCAGCCAATGACTGCTGTTCTCGCTGATTTGGGACTGCATTTTGCGAGGGAACTGGACTGAAGGGATGATATCTGGTATTATTAGGAGTGAAGTAGTTCATTGTACGGTGTTGTCTGCCACAACTTCAAGTTTCAAGCTTGTAGGACTTGCAATAATATTAAGTTACGTGGTGTTGGACAAATCAGGAAGGTTTAGGGTCTACGTGAGTAATTTACGAGAGGTTGGCCGTAAGGTGAAGTTGACATTGACAACGACATTTAAGAATTGAGCAGCACTAATGGCCCTCTCACTTTGGTCCTATTACATGGAATGACCAACTCAATCATGCTATTCTCAAGTGAAGATTGAACTCTATAGCTTATTTTGCACCCTCAAAGCCATGAAGGTTTGAATCATTGAGATTAAGAATTTTGTTGTTGAAGTTGATGCAAAGTACATCAAAGGCATGCTCAACAATTCCAATATTCAACTGAATGCAACTGTAAACCATTGGATTGTGGGAATCTTATTGTTTAATTTCATGCTCAAACACATTTCAGAATCCAAGCATGCTGGTCCTGATGGTCTATCATGTCATTACCATGTACTGGAAGATGAAGAAGACTCAGAAGAGGTTGAAGAATAGATAGATGAGGTACTTAGCTATGGGATATGAATGGTGTTGGATTCTTATATTGGAAGTCTTGGGATGATGATGAGGGCACAGGTTTTTGTTTCTGCCAAAACCAATCCAGACATTGACCTTGAATTCCCATGCAATGAAGATTTCAAACAGTGTGACAATGACTTTTGGGCCATTCAACACTATCTTGAGATGCTTGCACTGCCTTTGGGTATGTGGCTCTCCAATCACACTTGTTTTCTTAAATGGGCTGCACAATTTTTCATTTGTAACAAACAAATTTGGCATTGTGATTCTGCAGGATATCACCAACTTGTCATTTCCCCACTCAATCATGTTTGAATTCTCTGTGAAACTCATGACAATCTTGGTCACAAAGGATTTTATTATACCTGACAAACTATTGCTGACTGTTTCTGGTGGCCAACTCTTGATCATGACCTCTTGTGGTATCTCAAAACATGCCATCAATGTCAACTTCACTCCATCAAAACAGTTATCCTTCCTCTGACTGTCTCAATTCCTGTGCCTCTATTTCAAAAGCTTACATTGACTCAATGCATATGCTGACTTCTCATGGATTTTCATATACAGTGACTTGCAAAACCATTACAATGTTTGGTACTTTTTTAGTGTACACAATATAGCACCTGTAGGTGTGGGAACCATGCTTTGTGTTGGTGGAAGGAAATATAGTGCTGCCTCATGGCTACAATGTGGCACTTGGATCATGTGATTTGGATCACAGGCCATGAAGATATGACTATTTTAAGATAGAGATACCATTATAACAGTTTTGCAACTATTAATACAGATGATAGGATCTTAGTCAAATACAAGGATATTTACTGTCATTTGCTAATACAAATAAAGATATACATAAAAACATTATATCTGAGTTTGAAATTGGTTCCATGCTTCTTGATTTTCAATCATTACCACCATGAGATCTCTCTCAACTAAAAAAAAGAATACCATCCTCTTCCAGCTTGATGCTGGTCATTCTATCCGCTCTATTGCATCCACAACTGGTTTCAGCACTGCTACTTCATGTCAAAGAGTGTTCTTCCTTGCAAAAGTCCACTGGTGGTTGTCCAACCAAACTTTTCCCTGCCAATATCTGTCATACAATTCATCTTATTTCTACTCAGAAGACAGAACCTGCTGTCCAAGTGACCAAATCTCTTTTAAACATTATCAATCAGCCTCTTCATCCAAGTACCACTGGCCACTATCTAAAAAAAGCTGGAATGAAGGCTGTAGTCAAGTCTAAACACTCTCTACTTTCTGCCAAACATTACAAAGCATGCTTAGACTTTGTCTATGCTCACAAAGACTGGACTTTGAAGGACTGAAAGTTGGTCATATGGTCTGATGAAACCAAGATTAATCACCTAGGGTCAGATGGTTGCAAATAGGCTTGGAAAAAGTCAGAAGGGAGGCTTAGTAACAGGTTGGTACAAGGAACTGTCAAGTTTGGTGGAGGTTCCTTAATGATGTGGGGCTATATGACCTAGGAAGAAGTTGGATATGCTGCCAAGATTGATGGTAGAATGGATTGGGATGTTTACCTTCAAATTTTGAAGGATGAGCTTTAGAATTCCCTGGAGTTTTATGATCTTAATCCTTCTAATGTTATCTTTCAGCAAGACAATGGCCCTAAGCATACCTGCAAAAAGGTTAGGGAGTGGTTAGATGACCAGGAATTCAGGACTATGGTATGGCCTGCACAATCTCCTGACCTTAATCCCTTCGAACATCTATGGGGTCACCTCAAAAGAAGGGTTGCAGAGTATGAACATCCTCCTAAGGGAATGAAAGAGTTATGGAGAAGGATTGAGAAGGAATGGAATAAGATACCAGCTGAGGTGTGTCAGAGATTGATTGAAAGTATGCCTAGAAAGATTTAGGTAGTGATTGAAACCAAAGGAGGTTATACCAAGTACTGATATTTCTCAAATACCCTAATTATTACAATATTTACAAAACCATTACAATGGTATCTCTGTCTTAAAATAGTCATATCTTCACCACCTATAGTCCAAATCATGCAATCCAAGTGCCACATTGTAGCCAGGAGGCAGTACTATATTTCCTTCCACCAACATAAAGCATGGTTTCCATGCCTACAGGTGCTATATTGTGTATACTGAAAAGTACCAAACATTATAATGGTTTTGCAAGTCACTGTATTGTTCAAGCTCATTGCTCACTCACAGCATGGCCTGAATGGCAAATGCTATAGAAGGAGACTGGTCACACTCTCAGGGTATTTATTTTTAAAGAGTTGTTGTGTCATTAGGGAGAAGTTGAGGAAATTGTTACAGACAACAGAACACCATTTGTGGCTGTGCTTGACTGGCTCACATCAAAATATTACATCTGTCACATTTGTATTTTGGCCTACAACTCAAAGGCCAATGGTATCATTGAATGCTCATATAGAACAATTCACAACTCACTTATTAAAGCCTGTCATGGAGACGTCATACAATGGCCAACCATTGTGCTCCATATATTCTGGGCTGATTGTGTCACAACTCATAAATCCATGGGCATAAACCATTCTACATGGCTCATGATGTCAAACCATTACTTCCTTTTGACATCACAGAAGCAACTTTCCTTATGCCCAAAATCACCAGTTCAATCTCCACTCATGAGCTCCTTGCTGTTCAAGCATGGCAACTGGCAAAACGAGATGAGGATCTTGCATGCATCCATGAACATATCCTAGCAAGCTGTTACACCTCCATCAAAGACTTTGAGTACTGTTTTTTGAACATCATCACTAACCGAAGCTTCAAACTGGTAAGCTCATATTAGTCCTCAATAAAAAGATTAAGCCCACATCCAATGCAAAGTACAAACCATATTACTTTGGTTCCATGGTTGCTGTCTTGCACAATATGAATGGTGCTTATGATCTCGCTGATGTCAACAGCTTGATTTCAAAGCTCAAATTTGCTACATTTCATCTCATTCCTTACCATTTGCACTTGCCAACCAGGCTTGAAGTTACATAGCTCATTAATGGAGATCCAATTGCAGGGCTACCAGACTCATTTGACCTATAGATTCATTGAAGGGATCAACTGAGGATGGTTGATATCTGTAGTTGGGGGGGAGGTGTAAGGATTACCAATCATCTGAAGGTGGAGATAGCCATTTCAATACTTACTCTAACCACCATCAGCATGCCACCAACAATGACCTCAACTTTGTACCTTCTGCTATTCTTAACCCTCAGCTACCTTTTGTCATCATTCCCATTTTACTGTTCCCAATTCCATTAAAACATATTTATTTATGCTGCCACTCACTTAATATTTTCTACTCTGTCTCTGTTTTCTACTCTACCCTGTCAGGCATGACACCACATCTCTTCTGCCCCCATTTTCACCTAATCATTCATACCTGAGGACCCTTAGTATTTGAGGTATAAAATAGCCATATACATTCACTACTACCAGGCAATTAAATCCATTTATTCAAGTCCCTTTATTTCACACTCACTTGTTTCATTCTCTCTCTCTCTCTCTCTCTCTCTCTCTCTCTCTCTTGAATATCTTAATCGCAGACTTGTATTTCCATCTTGGTCTCCTCACCCCTCTTGAACTTGCAGTGAGAGCCTCATCAGTTCTTACAGTATGACTAAGCTATAGGAAGATGTCAGAATGCTCTGCTTCTTGGAAATGTTATTGGTCCCTATATTATGGGAATCCAATATTACTATGTGAAGATATAGACATTTTAATTTAATGACTCATTGGGACACTTTTTTGACTTTGAATTTGACCAATGCAATCTCTACAATTCTAGTACTTCGTGTGACTTTTTTTGTCCTAATCACTCCTACCACTCTTCTAGATATATTCTCTATTAATTTAGAGTATATCTCCTTAGTGATCTTATCATACTCCATTGTAACACTGTCTCATAACTAGAATAGCCCCTATAGTGAATTTTAATACACTACAAGCAATTTATTGAGTGATACCCAGGGATATTCAATGGGGTTAATGTCTTGGATATATGCTGGACATGATAGAATAATAATATCATAGTCTTCAAGCTATTTGATAGCCAACTTAGAAGATTGCTCTATATGACTCAAGATCTCTTGATGACTATATTTTAATTGTGCAGGCTGATAATGCTACCAAGGCCACCAAAATGATTATTTTCATCATCTTTATAACTATCTCTACTCACATAGTCAGTAAGACTCTCAAGACAGCTAATCTTAAAGCTGTAACCAAGAAAACAACTCTTCTGTCTCTGACCTATAGAAAGAAAAATCATTTGCTGCTTTAAAGCACACATACTAGTAGGCTGCTGATGTCTGAAAGCTATTACTAGCAAATAAGGCTAAAATATATAGGATGAGATCAGATGGCCAGGTATTTGTATTAAATGAGGTAGGAGAATGATTAAGATAAAGAGAAGTCAAAGAAACACATAAGTTTGAAAGTGAAAACATGGTAGGAGGCTATATGGGGTGAAATAAAGTGGGGATTTTCTATGAAGCAGAGGGGAGGATCATAATAGAGTGTTAAATCTTCATTTAACAGAAGTGCCTGCTAAAAAGCAAGTAGGAGTCATTGGTTAATACAGAAGATACAATTTTGTAACAAGATAACCACCCTATACATATCCCTAAATTTGGCCACCAATAGCTTAAAGACTATGATATTATTATTCTATCAGGCCCAGCACATATCCAAGACATTAACCCCATTGAATATCCCTGGGTATCACTCAAGAAGTTGCTTGTAGTATATTAAAATTTACTACAGGGGCTATTTTAGCTATGGGGCAGTGTTACAATGGAGTGTGATAAGATCACTAAGGAGATATACTCTAAACTGATAGAGAATATGTTGAGAAGAGTGGTAGGAGTGATTAGGACAAAAGAAAGTCATACAAAGTACTAGAATTGTAGAGATTGCATTGGTCAAATTCAAATCAAAAAGTGTCACAATGAGTCATTAAATTAAAATGTCTATATCTTCACATGGTAATATCAGATTCCCATGCTATAGGGACTAATATTGCTCAAAGCAGAGCATTCTGATACCTCCCTATAGCTTAGTCATATTCCCACACCCTGACCCACAATCAAGCAATTATATAAAAATACATAAACATTGGAACACTTTTTTGAGCCACTGTATTATATCAACCCCCTCATCTTCATCACTATCAAAGGCAGAGTTGTGTAAGAGGGGATCATTATAGAGACAGATCACATTACTCAGTCATTTTGCAAACTGGAGATGCTGGTCTTGCATCATGAGCCACAATGAAGATAGACTGAACATCAAGAGCTATAGTGGGCTACATAGACATCATTCTCCTGCACATTTTTGGTGGAGACTGTATGAGTGGCTCAGGCAAAGTAAGTTGTCTGTCATCTGACTGTATACACTGCAGGCATATTCCAATTTTTCTCCAACAAACATCCAAAAAACATTGATTGAGAAGATATAAATTTCCTCTCATGTTGCCTGTCAAAACATTGAAAAAAATTAATTCATGTATTGAAGATTTTCTGTGCATGGGACATGATACAAAAATTGGACATGTTCCTTCAAGTATAATACTGGATTTTCCATCTATTTTGTTTTTTACAGCAGCTTGCAATGTGGTTAAATTTCTTGTCTGTGTTTTCAAATATATACAAACCATTTGAAAAACATAGTATATATGGACATAAATTTCACATGATTGTCAGCTGCTATCTAAAAGATAATAGATAGAAAATCCAGTATTATTCTTAAAGGAACATATCCAATTTTTGTATCATGTCCTATGCACAGAAAATCTTTAACACATTAATTAATTTTTTTCAATGTTTTGACAGGCAACATGAGAGGAAATTTCTATCTTCTCAATCAATGTTTTTGGGATGTTTTTTGAAGAAAAATGGGAAAATGCCTGCAGTGATAGGTGATGGTGCTTGTAGAGAGAGGCTCAATGTCATGACTGCAGGAGGAGAACATGATAGAAGAATGACAAATGGGGTCAAGGTAATATGGAAATCTTGAGAGGCAGGTTGAATATGAGAAGATGTGGCAGCAATAACCAATTCTGAAGGCACAAAGTCAGGCAAATTCAAGTCCATGCTGGCATCTATGTCCATAGAAAAGTTCTCTATATTATTGCTGAGACAATCATCAAAAATTGCTTACAAATGAAGTCTGGAACTTACTCAAATGACCAGAGATTTCTGGGGGGACTGCAGAATGCTCAAGATGGTCCAGTGGTTTCCAATACTTGGCCAGTCAATGGTGCTTGACCAGTCAAAGTGGAAGGCAGTATATAAACCACAGGAGCTGAGACTGGTGGTCATATACTGCAGGCATTTTTTTCATTTTTCTCCAAAAGACACCCAAAAAACATTGATTGAGAAGATAGAAATTTCCTCTTATGTTGCCTGTCAAAACATTGAAAAAAATTAATTCATGTATTGAAGATTTTCAGTGCATGGAACATAATACAAAAATTGGACATGTTCCTTCAAGGATAATACTGGATTTTCTATCTATTGTCTTTTAAATAGCAGCTTACAATAATGTTAAATTTTTGTCCAAATATACTATGTTTTTCAAATGGTTTGTATATATTCGAAAAACACAGACAAGAAATTTAACCTTATTGTAAGCTGCTGTTTAAAAGAAAATAGATGCAAAATCCAGTATCATCCTTGAGGGAACATGTCCAATTTTTGTATCATATCCCATGCACAGAAAATCTTTAACACATGAATTAATTTTTTTCAATGTTTTGACAGGCAATGTGAGGAAATTTCTATCTTCTTAATCAATGTTTTTTGGATGTTTGTTGGAGAAAAATGGGAATATGCCTGCAGTGAGTAGCTATTTGTATTGTATATGTCATTTTCATTTATTTTTTTGCTAATTAAATCAACAGTTTGAGGGTTTGAACACATTCTAAACCTGAACTGAACCCTTGTGAATGCATTCAAAGGTATCCAGTCCAGGGTTTGGCCATCTTGCCTGAACCTGACCAAACCAGACTTCAGCAGCACTACTCTCCAATGTCTGTCCTTATCAGTATGATACAGGTGGTCACACAATGCAGCTATCTGGGCCATGTTTTGATGAAACTGGTCATATATTTCAAGGAGGAGTCACCTATTTACAAGATAGGAAGCTCATGTGGTCAATGGGTTTGAGTTGATAGGTGCTAGCAAATAGGGCTGCACACTGTCACCATCATAGATGGTTTGTACAGCAGCTGTCGATGGATATGGTTGCCATATCAGTGGATATGCAAAGGGAGGGTGCCATACACTGTACAAGACATATTCCATACAGCCATCAACGGTACCTTTATGGCCTTATACAGTCAGAAAGGGTGCCAATATATCCCATGACTTCTTGCCCTGAACTGCCATGCCCTGCACCGACAATGACAATGACAGCAACAAGTCTGATAGCTTGCTGCATGTGCTTCACACTGATAGAAGCAGCACTCTCAGTATGTTCCTTGTAGTATTTTACTGAAACTTCCCTAGTTACTTGTTTTTTGTCCCCCAAGCCTTACATTTCCACCCACAATGTCCTCTGAGTCTTCTGCTAATGAACCTCAATTTTAGACTGTCCTTAGTTGTGGGCACTGTGCTAAAAATACCACATGCTTGACTGAGAGCATCACAGCAGAATTGGAAGGTAGTCAAGATGTTCCTGCTGCCAAGTCTAAGCCATGGAGAAGCAAAAAGTCGAAAACCACCTAGAACCACTTCAATGATCTTACTGTTGAGGGTGACCTGGATGACAAAGGGAGTGACTATGCCAGTCCTTCAAGTTTGCAGTCAGATACTATGTCAGACTCTGGTCATGAATCCGATGTCATTGAGATTATGAATGAAGAGGTAAGTTGAGTATCACCTCATAATATTTCATTGCAAACTCAACCACACATGAAAACAAGCTTGCTCACTTGTTGCCTTTGAAAATGGTTCCAGAATGAATGAATAGGTGCAACAAGTGCAAGTGCTTAGCCAAGAAGTCAACCACTCAAGCTTTGGCAACTGCAACAGCAACTGCCAATGCGCAAGAAAATTCTGCTGAAAACATTGCACCCCTTTGAAGTTCCATGCCCACTATCAAGATATGGTGTTGTTGTATTTCATAGATTTAAGTCTTACTGTACTGTTAGGCTGCAAAGTGGAACCCAATACACTACTTCTATGATGTTGTACAGCTAAATGCTGCAGGTCAGGTTGGCAATGCAGGAGACAAACATTACAAATGTTACTTGGGTAATTGGAAGGTTCTCACTATCACGCATGCAATGAAAAGCAGCTTGAATTGTGATTTCTCCCATGTTTCTGTAGAGTGTCATTCTTGCTAATATGTAACTATCAGGCCTGATTGGGCATCTCAAAACACATTTTCCACCTATGTACCAGTTATACCTCATCTTGAAGTCATGTGGAACACCTCCCACCAAAGATGAGCTCAAAATGGCACAAGGCAAAAAGGTTCTCAATCCAGCAGCAGCAGCGGTGGCATATGTGACACAGCTTGAACAAGCATCTGCAAATCTTGTCAATGCCTTCAACAAACAAGTCAACAAAACATTTGGTGACTGGGACCAAGACAAATTTGAAGACCTACTTGCAAAATGGCTTGTGGCATGTGACCAGCCATTCAATGAGGTCAAAAAACCAGAGTTCAAAGCATTTGTGGAGTACACACACCAAGGGTCACTCCATATTCCTGGGTGAATGGTGATCAAACAACATGTTATGAAGATGGTTGATGAGACTATTCAAGGAATTAAAGATATGGTTTGGGTAGGTCAAATCATTTAAACAAACTTTCACATCTATTCACAACCTTCTTCAGGAGCTTGAGGTGAAAGTGAGTCTTTCCCTTGATGCTTGGACATCAAGCAACCAATTTGTGTTCCTTGCAATTATCATGCATTACATGACTAATGACTGGCAGTTGGGTCTATCCCTTTCCTTTTTTTAAATGCCCAACCCTCAATTTCAACTGCATGTCAACAGATGAGCTTTTGATCAATTTTCATGAAATCATTGGTGAACACAGTGAGGCAAATCTGGCTGAAGCTGTGTGGGGCACACTCAAACTTTATGGACTCAATGATCAGGTATGAAACAGCAGGTCATGTGATTTTATGTACTTATTCTATCATAGATCATGGGTGTCATATGCAACAATGCTATGAACAATACACTACTTGAATCCCTTGAAGAAAAGTGTTCTGCTGAGGGGATCGACTTCTTGCACAAGAAAGCATGGATCCGTTGTTTGCCACATATCATGCACCTATCTGCAATGCAGCTTCTTGAGGGCATTGGTGCTATCAAGCCAGATTCAAGACATAGAGAATCTGCATACCAGGACTCAGTTACTGCTCCCATAGACTGTGAGCATGATGATAATGCTGCACTTCTTGATGAAATGGACGACAACGATGATCAATTTGGCACTCTGCAGGGGGTTTTGTCAGCTGTTGACAAGGTATTGAAATCACAGTTTTATAAAACACATTACTAATGGATGGATCCAACAGCTTCAAAAGATTGTTTGGTCAGTTCAGTCAAGTCCACAGCAATGCAAGGTATAGCTTGCAGAGGTCATAATATCACTCAAGAAGACTGAGAATACACTCAGTCAAGTTGCACTCATGCTCATTCTGGATGTCAAGACCTGCTGGTCATTGACACATCAAATGCTTCATAAGTACAGTTCCATAATTTATGATTAGTACCAATCAAATTCACAGGCCATGCATTGGATTCCCACAAGGCTATCAACAATTTTGTGGCAAAGACATGTGAACTACAACAATATGAACTGTCTGATGATGATTGGCAAGCAATTGAACTAGTGATGGGGTGGCTGAAGGCATTTTGCTTAGCAACCACTCAAATGTCAACAACCAAGTGCCCAATGTTGTCTTCAGCTCATGCTATATTTCAAGGCCTTGAGGAGCCACTTCAGGATGATTTGGCAAATCTTCCAGACTCAGCCCCAACAAAGATATGGCTCACTTTGATCAATGTGCATCAGAAGTTCAGCAACTACTTCTTCAAGATTGATGACTCGCCATACTACGTCTGGGCTTTGAGTGAGTTCTGCACTGAATTTAGATTTATTTTGATAGCTAATCTAGTTCAAGTTCTCGATCCCCACATCACTTACAAAGGTCTCCATTATGATTGTGATGCCAATGATGCAAGTACATGGTCACAAATTGACTTGCTGAAGAATGACCTACATGCCCTGTATAAAAAAGACTATGCCACTACATCTGTTGTGCAGGACAGTGCATCATTACTGTCTGCCAGTACAGGCCATCACACAAATGTGTCTGATGATAGAAATTCTCCCTCAAAAGTGAATTTCATGGCAAGGTACAAGAAGCAGTCAAATGTTTTGGTAGATAAATTCAAGGAGTACCTAAAACTTCTGCAAGAGGACTTTGACCTTTGCAACCCCATTCAGTGGTGGGCAGGTCACTGAGCACAGTTTCCGAACCTCTCTCAACTTGCCCATGATGTCCTTTCAATATCTGATGAGTACTCGCTTTGTGTTCCAGGTGTCTGTACTTAGTTCTCTTCATTGTAGGATCCGCTGTTGCTGTTGAACAAATTTTCTCCGGTGGTTGTGACATGGTCTCACCGTGACGTGCAAGTCTCAAGCCTGAGACTATCAGAACATTGATGCTCGTGAGGGCAAGGCTTTGCTTGGCTCATTTGGCACTAAATGAGCTTGTTCACAGTTAATTTACATTCCATATGTACCATACATTACCATATACATCTGTATAATACTCTGTACCATACCGTCCACTTTGTCTACCACCAATACTATGTATGGTAGACAGTGAACCCGTCTACCATATACGGTACGGTGTGCAGCCCTACTAGCAAAGTAGCTATAGAGAGATGCTATATATCTCACCTGCCTAGTCAAGCTTTGTCAATTCAAGGGCAAAACATAGTGAATGGTAGCCATACAGGAATATATATCCCCAAGTCCCACATTAGTGGAGGAGGGCTTTACCAAACACAAATGTCACCCTCCCTCTACCACTCTGCACACAGTTTGATCCAATGTGTCTCTTTTGGACAGTTCGGACGATAATGGAGCGACTCTGTGTCTCAGTGCTGAGCTCTCACTCCTCCTGTTTCATGTCATATTGTCCTAGTGTCAATTGATCGTCCCATCATTTGTTTACCCTTGTTGAAATTTTGTACCAGTACAATGTTTTAATCAGTTAATTGCAATACATCAATTTTGGTTCACTTGATCTCAATATGTGCATCTCAAACTATGGAGACTGGGGTATGTAAGATTGCTTTTATTTTTGTTATCAGGCGATTTTTGGGATGGCTTGCCAGATATGGAATAACCCTAACCCTACACTATGTCTCACTTGGTCCTTACATTTGGTCTCATTCTTTTATTTTCATTATTTGTCCAGCGGCATCCCACGCTTATATTTGATGCCTTTGCGCATTCTCACCATTGTATTTCCTTCCCCTCTGTTCAGATGGTTGACATTGGCACTATGTATGTCACTGTGGTCAGTGATGATCCTTCATGGCTTTACTTACCTGAAGACCATTATGCCACTTCCCTTACTGATTTGCCCATGCCTGTCGTTATAGATGCAGCTCACCAACTGCCTTCAGCCTTTGTACCAAAGAAGCACACCCACTCTGATTCTGTCAAAAGCCTCCTCTTACACTTCTTTCATTTACAGGCAGAGTTGAGTGCAGCTCCTGATGAGGTATTGTTTTCTCGTTTTTCTTTTATTGATCTTCCATTGCCCTCTGTATCCCATTTGTGTGTCATCTCTGGTTATATTGAGATGTTGTATGAAGAGGTTGTTGCAGCTGCTCTGTGCTGGCCATATAATGACTTTGTTGTTGACCCAGTCTTGAACCACAAGCCAGACCATACCTCGAGCCTTGACCTAGATGACATCTCAAACCTGGACCCACATCACATCTTGAACCTTGACCCAGACCATACCCTGAACTTGAACCTTGTCCTGGAACCAGACATGTTGTGGGCTTTGCTACCTGCCAAAGAGTTGGTGCAGCATTTGGAAAAGCTGGATCGTGCAGACATTGTGAAATGTATTGGGAATCTTCCCCACTCTTGTTGGCCAGGTTACACCTGTAGATCATGCAGGCAGTGTTATGCTGCACTTGTTCAGCATATTCAACAGTGTATCTCGCACTTGCAGTCCCTTGGGGATTACGAGTTTCTTGTCAATGTGTTGAGTGTGGTGCCATTTGCTGTTCTGTGTAGCCATGCTTATTTGTTGTCCCTTGTACTGCATCAGGAGTATTCTACATCCATTGTTAATTGTTTGGAGCGACCCATTGTTCCTTTACTGGAAAGATGCAAGCAGGACCATAAGCAAACCAAAGAATGTGCAGCTGCACAGACTAGGTTGAACAATGCTGATATTGCTGCTCAATGGCCAAAGGTGGTTCCCCATGGGGTTGTCATGGATTGCTTGCGCAATTATGTGGATGGTTCATGTTGGCGATCTGGTGTTGTGTGTGCTGTGTGCTTGCGTCAGGTTTGCAGTGTCAATGAGTTGTGTGTTGATGCCAATTCTGATCTCCTGTTGAGCCTGGATATACTGCAGTTGATGGACCCATTCATCATGACCAAGTGTATTGTTCAGTCCTTGTTGTCTGAATTTACTTACAAGTGTAGTGTCCTGGATGGTATTATGCTTGACAAGTCAGGTATTCCAGTTTGCACCTCAGACAGCTCCACTCTTAATATTTCTGGGCAATGCTTCAGATCGCTTTCCTGAGCTAAGGTACCTGGATTTGCTTTGGCAAACAAGCTCTACCATGGTCAGATGCCACTGCAGTTTCATGATCTCATGTGGGTGGAAGAAATGGTCTGTGCAATTTACAGGAACATGGCTCATGTTACTCAACTCTACCAATTGAGTGACCCTGCACAACTGTCAAGATCGTGCTCAAGGAGGACTATATCTAACGGGCTTGGCCTCAGCTCGTGCGCTGTGCCCCTTTCCTGAGTATGTGCCCTGTATTTCTAAGGGGTATGACAGAATCCGGACGAGAACGGGTGATAGGATAAGCA
>QLOO01001281.1:0-21928 GCA_003313855.1 Suillus sp. MG131 | reverse complement strand
ATGCTATCGCCTTAGCATTGCGCTTACCTTCCTTGTTTGACTTGGATCCATTGTTCAAGTTGGACGCGGTTGTCTCAGCAAAAGATCACGAGCTTTTCTCGCTCCTGCAGGTGTTTTTGAATAGTGGCTTATCAGAATTCCATTCATGGCTTGAAAGCCATCCCGCTGTCCTCGAAAAATATGGTGGGTCGGTTTATTATGATTGGTATCACATATTATAACCATTCGCAGAACTTGACCGAGCACAGCTTGAGCGGAAAATCCGTCTTCTGTCATTCGCATCACTGGGTTTTGCACACATCGGGCATGACTTGCCGTATTCAGAGGTCGCGTCGATCCTGCAGATTGAATTGAATCAAGTCGAAAAGTGGGCGATCGATGGTATGTTCTCTTGACATCCTGTCGTTTATAATTATCTCAAATAATATTCGAATAGTGATCCGTACCGGCCTTCTTTCTGGAAAGCTCTCGCAAACTACCCAATCTCTACACGTCTACCGCTCGTCGGCGCGCTTGTTTGAGCGAGAGCAGTGGGAGGCACTTGAAAAGCGTCTTGTTGCGTGGAAGGCGGGCCTAGCGAGCGTGCTGGAGGTTGTTACTAGTGCACAAAAGCGCGGTAACAGTTCAGCTGTGAGTGAAGTCGTGCAGCAAGTCACGCAAACGGGTGAGAGCGTTCAGGTTGATGTCGCGTAGTCTATATTAGATTAATTGTACTCCCAGTCGCTCCATTTTTGATTACACCCATATTTGCATACTGTTGCAGTTGACTCTGAGGCCTGAGGTCTAAATGTCTTCGTAAGTCATGTTTCTTGCGATACCCATAGTGGTACAACTAAAGGAACCACACCTGCTTACGGTGAATGGCGAATTCGCATCAACGATATGGAGCATCCGCTCCATCGCGAAGCAGCTTACTGCTACTGCAGAAGTCATAAATGCAAAATCAAGATGAAGGTTATTATAGGCGGAAAAGTCTTTCCTGGTGTTTCCCTTGATATACTAATTTGCGTCAAGGCCTGTCTGCTATGCGTTTGTTTTTTTTCTTTGCATGGTTGACAAACTCATCAGAGAAACATTCGAGTTTTGGGCTACCTAATGAGTCCTCTTTGGCACACTTTGACTCCGTGAAACTCGTGCATGTGCAATGTCTCCATCAACGGTCTTGTCATATTTTGGGTTGAAGGGATGGTAACAAAAGAATTGGCACGTGAAGGTAGGATATCTTACACGCCTCTCTCCCACCCATACTAGTCCTTCACAGCTTTATGACAAGCAGCAAGCTCTGAGCGATCATGTAATTTACCACACGTTCGCTAGAAATCCAGTCGTTCACACATACAGAACCTCCTACCGACCAGATTTCATCTCCCGCAGCACCGCGACACATTTGAGGCCCCGTAGCACCGTTTTATTCGCTTTGCAATACATTCATATTTGAATCACAAACGTTTCTACAATGTCATTAGATTCCCGTGTCTCGCTCAAGGTAAGCCCCTCCCGCTATTAATCGCATTAGCCACCTGACTCGTGTTCGGGCGGTTGAACGCATATCTACATGACACGTCAGTCACTCCGCCCCCATCAGAAACACGCACTCACCGCTCATAACTATCCAGATACAACTCTTCATCACTACAAGTCTTCTTAAACGCAGGATGCTCAAAGAGCCTCCTCAACCAAGCTTCAAATTTGGTTCCTCGCGGCATTTCATACCCGCGGTAGTGTTTCAACACATTAGTCGCTCTGAAGATCCCTGCTCCGTCACGGCCTTGAGTGCCTTCCATCACTATCAATGAGTAGCAATAAAAACCCACATGGTGCGACCACGACGTCCGCCCATCCCAAATCACCACCTTCAACCCAAAGCCCTGTCCCCCCTACCTCTCTTTCAGCACGTTCGAAGAGCTCGACTAATGATTGAACAGCTGCGTGAAACTCTTTCCCTCCAGAAATTTGCGCCTCTGGATCTTGAGCTTGAAGATACCTGTAAAACGCAGGCACGAGCGTTCGGCTGATATGATCTGATTGGAGCCGGACGAGCGCTTTCGCATCTGGCAAAAGAACACAATGGGTGTATGTGAGTGCTTTCAAATCAATGATGAGTTGCACGGACATGGATCTGTTGATGGCGGGAAGAGGCTTCTTTGCGTTGACTTTGCAGCGATACTTTATGGTCATCAGTCAGCTGATCAACATCGGGATCTTGAGAGTGTGTGGAACAAACGCACTCTTCGAGAAAGTCGAGGATGACGGTGCTTTCATTAAGTGCGCGAGGCGGATCGAAAGCGTTGAGCATGAGCGCTGGGACTAGGCCTTTCGGCGAGACATTTAGAAGTTCTTGTGGTTTTTGGTAGGGATCGACTTCGTCTACCATTCATTAATGCGTGCATATAGTCGCTGTCAATGCCACGGACATATGCACTGATGCATTGACTTACAGTACTACATCATCATCCCCCTCAATCAGTTTGCTATTTACCCAGGTACAAGGTACTCACAACCAGACTCGCTTACCTTGTACGGAATCTGAAGATATTCAAGCGCAGCCCATACGCGTTGCACGAATGGACAGAAGCAACTTGCGAAGAGGGTGATATCTTGGTCTTGAGCGTGCTGTTGGACGGTTTGGAGAGCTGGTCCGGTGCACGAGCGGTGGTAGACTTTGCCAGAGTCGGTCATGGCTGTTGTCGTGGAGTTTATGGTTGCTGTCAGATTCGACTTACTAGCTTGTTGTGGCCAGGTGGACAGAGAAGCAAAGCAAAGGTGATAGGCATCAAAGATAAGTGTTTCATCAAGATGACGCAATGGTGGTCATGAGATTGGTTACAACTCTAGCCTTTCTGATACAATTTTGATAACCCTATTATTTTTGACCCTTGCTCAAACTCTGAGTTCACAAAGTACAAACACCCTCACGATATTTTACTTAGGCCTGGATAAACCAGTTTATTACTATGGGGCAGTCTGCCCACCATGATGGCAAAGCCCATTAAGAGCAAATCAAGAGAAGGGCAATGCATGACCCTCCGATCAACCCCACCGTTCACAAAGCTACCCAGTAGGTCAACCGGCAGAGAGAGTCACTTCAATAATTAAGATATGTACACGGGAATCCGAATCATATAGGTAATTCTTTACAGTGACGAAACTCTGATTGTGAGAGGAGTCAGACGCGGGTGAGGAGGAAACTTTGAGAGCGTGTGCGTGCCGCACATCTTACATCCTTCATGACATATGCGAAGCAGGGCGACGACGACCAAAGAAAAATCCGCAGCAGCTCACTCCTTCATATACAACATCTCCCGGTCCGCCTGTTGAGACTTGTGCTTGTGTTTGGACTGGTTGCACTTGAGGTGCTTGTGCCCCTGCGGCAGGCTGACCTGATTGCATTGAATTTTCGGCCTCATTGCTATTTGTGCGTTGCATAGCTGCAGCCGCTTCCGCATCAGTTTCGGGGGTAATGCCATATCTCTGCAACCTAATTGAATGCAATAAAATGGGAGCGGCAACAAGTCACTCACATCTTCCTCGCGAGCGGGAGCTACATCAACGGTGCGCCTTGACTTTCCCACAGGACGTAAGCTGAAATTCCAGTGTTGGGATTCGCGAGGTGATGGTCGAGGCGCATCTGTGGGCCGAGTGCTGAACCGAAGGGAGCCAAACAAACTGCGCCAATTGGGGAGGGATGAATTTGCAGGCCGAGTTGTGCGACGATCTGAATGATCAGCGAAAAAATCATTGCCCTGTCTCAAAGGTCATATTAGCTACAGCTGAACAACAAGGAATGATACTGACATATCTCGCCGAGCCTCTGGTATTGGCCTGTTTGAAGTGCAGATGGACGTTAATAATCTAGCAAGATATGTGGGCGGGGATGAGGTTCCTCACGATTGGTTGGCGCACAACTCTAGGTTGGGCTGGACGTCCCTAATAAACAGTGAGATGTAGCGTGAACTCGAAAGAGAAGCTGAGATAACTTGCCTTACATTTTACATTGCCATCATCCACACCCTAAACGAACAAAACCATTAGAAAAAGGTTGAAACACCAAAGGACATGCGTACTGCAATTTTAAGCGCTGCCTCCAGACTCCATACATAGATTTTGTTGTCTAATGCAGCGCTGGCAATGTATTTTCCATCGGGGGACATGGCAACAGCGAAGACTTGGTCGTCATGCAAGAGTGGACCTCCGACTGCCTGATTTATTTTGAGATCCCAGATGCGAATGGAGCAGTCGTCTGATGCGCTGACAAGATAGCTTTCATTGGGAGTAAGACAGAGGGATTCGACACTGTTGGTATGACCCCGAAGAACAACGAGCTCCTTCCCATCAATCGCCCACCATTTTCGGATGGTCTCATCATATGACCCGGAGAATATGTGTGCGCCGTCTTTGGACCAACACAATGATGTCACCACATTGTCATGTCCCTTGATCTCGATAAGCAGCTTGCCATCCCTTGACCATACGCAGATCGCTCCTTCCCCGCTGCTGATGAATTTGTCGCCTTGTGGAGAGTATTTGACGGCTTCAACCCATCCGTGACTTGTCTTTATTGGTGGTGCTATTTGTCGACCGGTATCTGGGTTCCAGCGTCGTATGGTGCCGTCTTCAGATCCACTTGCTATCTCCAGGGCACTAGGAGACCAATCGAGGCATCTAACTTGACCATTGTGCCCCTCCCACGGGTCGCCGATCATCCTGCCCTCCTTCATATTCCAGAGCCGCAGTCTACCGTCTGTACTTCCACAAACGACCATTGTTTCATCACGGGATACTGTCATTGAGCTTATCACTCTCCCGTCGCTATCCAAAGGCTTTCCTACTGGCTCTCCGTCTCTTTTCCACTGACGAATAGAGCCATCCTCCGATGCGCTCATCACATTGCAACTGGCTTTCAAGCACGCAAGACTCCATATGCATTTGGAGTGACCCTCAATGATGCACTCCGGTGTCGAGCTCCCTGCTGGTCGTTTTGGCTTTGGTTTCTTCCATGATGTAGTTCGAGTATTGTGGTTGACGAAGTAGGACCGACCGAGTGGTGAGATGTGCCATTCGCATCCGGGATCGACGAGATATCCAGGATAATCTATGTTATACCATAAATTTGTCGCTCCTAGTAGCACTTCTTTGCTCACCTAGGCGCACTCCTGGTAAAGGTCGGTTGAAAGATGTCATAGCGAATGCGTCATCTTGATAACATTGTGTGCTACCATCCGACGCCTTAAACTGCTGCCATTGAGGAGGGAGCGCTTCATTCCCGCCTGCTTCATTGAGTAAGCTGGCGGGGATCACAACGTGGCTCCTTACCTTCCCAAAGTGCATCCTGACGGTATTGTGCACCATATGGTGGTGGCTCCTTCTCGCTCGTCCGGAGCGGTACAACTGGTGCTGGTGCTTTTGATGGCGCTTCATCCCGTCTCGTTGATGTGCTTGACTCGGCCCCTTCGTGTGGCATGACCTTGATCGAGAAAGGACGATGTGCTTGTCGACGGAGGTAGAGGACAAGCTCAATGATGAGGAAAATCAATGATCAAGGATGAGAAGAGAGGTTTTGCATGCTGTATTCCTGAGCGCTTGTCTTACACTGCATGTCAGGTGGGCTCGGTTCGTTCCGTCTCGTCCTTATGCACTGTACATGGAACGCAACTACACTCCAAACCGTTTAGATTAATGATATACTTCTTGTGAGTATCCGACGGCCAGTTCTGTACCTACCTGTTACGACACAACAAACCAGGCCGCGCAGGTTCGCATTAATATCGAGTTCTCTGCGCAGAAGTCCACGTGTGTCAGTGAGAGCTGAGTCCGAGCCAGCGGAACGGTCGACTCCGTTGGTGGTTGCAAAGTCTGGATCCTGGGACAGTAAAACAGGAGGAGGGAGGTACGTGAGGAAAAGAAGACATTGGATTGGGGTACGTAGACGAGGGTCACCGTGGTTAATGGCATCTTTGAGGGAAGTGGGGATAACATATAACAAGGAAACGATACAGGAGTTGATTGAGACAGTGTGCCATAAGCCTTCTGTCTTACAGATGTTACGAGGATGCGGATTCGTCCATTGGGGAAGTGTAATTGAGCAGAAGCTACCATGCTGCTGTGATTAACGTGACTATAAACCTAGTGCGCAACTTAAAGCTCGAGCCTTCATGACGCCAACTAGTTCCATACAAAACTGACCCACCTCTACTCTCTCAAAGTCGGAATTACTAGGATTGCCTCGGCTCACGGCAGCCGACGTAGGCGTTGGGGAAGATTGGAGTCATTTGAACAAGCGAAGGCAACGCGCGAGGAAGGAGAAGGTCCAGCGTGATTTGGAGTGGATGTGGACTCTGCAGGCTGCGAAGACTCGGAGAGAAGCTACACGAGAAGCATTACAGCTCAATGCTTAGACTCGTAACCAGTCTGACTATGCGTCAATTTGAGATGGTGAGACACCACTCGAGTATCCGTGGTAGTATACGCCAGGCTGGTCACGAGCCTACTCAATGCTCCAACTTTATAGTCTGACACGCTGCAGAGCAATACATCGACGCTAGCACGCGTCATTGTCTATGATCTTTCATCGGACATCAAACCAGCTCTAGCAAAGATACTCATGTTTTCAATTCGACCTCCCCAAATGGGAGTGGCCCGGGCAAAGTGCCTTGTACGGTTCCTTGCCTCATAACTTACACTCAGGCTAGTGCTATCTGCTATAACGAGTCAACAAATCTGCCATGGGTCCTCCTCGAGCCTCGCCGAGCTCGTTCTAATTCTTCTGTATCAACTAAGCAACATCGTCACTGACAGCCGCAACCTCTAGAGCCAACTCCTCCAGAAACAATGCCGTCTACACAATCGCATCTAGGAATGTTCGACTTTAGCTTTCAGCCAAGAGTTGACATTAAGTATGCATGTGGGGAAAAACGCTTTCTATGCTGGCTCTCATTCGTGCAACTAAGAAGGACATTCCCACTGACCATTCGAAGAGCATGCTTATTGGTAACGTCTCTTGCTTCCTCATTCGAGAGCCATTCTGCTGACTGAGGATACCAGTTGTTCCACTTTCAGTCATATCCAACTGGGAGAAACAGATCGAAGAACATTGTGTCAGAGGTGCAATCTCATGTTGCACCTACTATGGTGCAACACGCGACGTGACACCTCAAGAACTCTCGCAGTACGATATCGTCATTACTACTTACCAGACGGTCACCGAGAATATGACGTTTCTGCAGCCACAGTTGGACCATCTAAGAAGAAAAAGAAAGTTGAAAGTGCACTATTCGATGTGAAGTGGAAGATGAGTGAATAACGACATAAGCGCAAGCTGTAACCTATCTATCGTTTAATCAGCGAGTCATTCTCGACGAAGGACACATGATTCGTAATCCAAAGACGAGGATGGCCAGAGGTATTTTCGGGCTTACGGCCCAACGCAAATGGGTCTTGTCTGGCACTCCCATTGTGAGTGTGCAAATTTTGGATGCCAAATGGTTCATCTACAATCCCGTATTTTCAGATTAATTCTCCAAGGGTGTGTTTTCCAAAGACATGGCGGAAGAAAACCGACTAAACGACAAATACCTGCAGGATCTTGGGTCCATCTTGACCTTCCTTCAGATTTGTCGTCCACTCGACAAGGAGGACTTTTATAAGCGCCTCCTCCTACGTCCTCTGAAAGATGGAGATCCCTCTGGTGCAGAACTGCTGCGAGTGAGTGGTCTACCACTCTATGTCGAATCCTACTGATTACTGCTAGGCTCTGATGAGTCACGCCTGTATTCGTCGCACAAAGGAGGTAGGCACTGCAGATTACAGACGAATAGTTCTGATTGAACTTGGGTTTCGTAGACGCAAGTCAAATATGGGAAGCCGCTTGTGCCTTTACCTCCGGTAGTGACGACTGTCGTCTGCTCCAAAACATGAATGGTTCTAAATTCTTCGTTAGGTTGACATTGCTGTCATCCTAGTTCCATTGGGAGATGAAGCACGAGTAAGTCTTCTCCGCTGTTGCAACATCGGCCACACTCAATGTCATATAGGCTCTTTATGATGCCACTGGGTCAGTCTCTGCAGCGAATGGAGAAGATCATGAACCAACAAGGAGGGATGACCACTACGGTACGTATGCTCCGATTGCGAGGACAATTTCTTAACTTGGGTTATCCTTATAGTTCACGACAAACTATGCTGACACGGCTGCGACAAGTAGCTCTGCATCCTGGCCTTCTTCCTCCGAACTACTTGGAACAGTTTCGTGCTACAGAAGATGACGAAGACACTGTACGTGTCGCTCTCCCGATGACTCAAGATCAGAGGCGCCTTCTGCAAAGTGTCCTCGCCAAAGCTATTGAAGACAGTGAAGAGTGTCTTATCTGCTTCGGCGTCCTAAACGACCCAAGGATCACGGCTTGTTTCCACCCTTTTTGTTTCGCATGGTTAGGATTTGTGATAGTGCTTGACAGCAACAGTATTCTGATCTAATCTCCCAAGTATTTCTGAAGTGATAGCCAGAGAGCCGAAATGTCCTATGGTGTAGCTATGTATACAGCGATCTTCAGTTGGCTGACATATCTCTAGGATCCCTGTACCATTGGAATGGGTGATTTAATAGAACCGCCACCTCCCACTGAACTTACTCAACTGCCTGTCCGTCATAATGAGAACGAAACTGACAGCACACTCCAATTCGGATCATCTGCCAAGATTGATCAACTGATTTACCTCCTCAAACTCATCCCTAGCGACCAGAAATGCCTTGTTTGACATTGATCAGCGTCAATGGCGCACAAAGCACACCCAAACCCCGTTCGCTTATTCCATTTGAGGCAGATTCCGACTTGTGGCCTTACCCTCATGCTCCGTTTGTCGAGACAGACTCTGATATAATCGAGCTCGACTTTGCTGATACGAGTGCACTGAACGATCCAGATACATTTGCGAAGGAGCAGTGCTTGAAGAATAGGAGGAGCCAGAAGAAAGGCCGGAAGGAGCGGGAGAAGGATCGAGAGAGAGAGAGGAGATAGAGGAGAGCTGGGGTGTGCCACCGCCTGTCAAGGTTGTGCCGCTTCCACAGCCTCAAGGTGTCGTCTCGACACCTGCGGTCCCTGTCAATGGCAAGGCCAAGCATGTACGCAAAGAGCGTGCTGGTTCCGTAGCAAGTCAGAGTTCTGTTGAGGACACAAACGCCATCGACGCCCATGCTGTTCATGCATCTCCTGTCTGCCCTCGCTCAGAAGAAGAATGCAAATTCGAATAATTTCTCCAGGAACGACTTTGTCCGGGAAGTTCTGACTCTCATGCACGTATGTTTTACATCCATCAAGTCTAGATCACCCTCTCTGACTTTTGTGTTTTTAGACAGACAAAGATTTCGTGGACACTCTTTGGCAGGAGTACACTTTGAGTACGAAATAATGTCCTGGGGGTGGCATTGGACGTCTGGATAACTCATTATAAGAGCCCATATATTATTGCTGCTTGATTCAAGCCCCACTAGTACTACTTCATCACTCCTTTGATTTGTATTGCAGGTGTTGCCGCTGTATTGCCGAGTATCTGTTTTACATTCGATGCAGTTGTATTAATTGCTCCGTTTGGATGACATTTGATTTGAGACCTCATTGTGCAGCGTTTGAGATGTCGTCTTAAGCTAGTGTTTATGCGAGTCAATGAGTTACTTCTGCATCGATAGCACTGTATCATCTATGATAGCTACGACTTCCACTCGAGCACCTCTATGTACCTGCAGCGTTGCCCGCCGCAACCAAATTTACCTCAACGTCATTTCCCGTAGTGTGGTATTCCTAAGCCCATGTCGGTCTGTTCAGCAGAGCTTGTTGTTCACATCCAACAAATGCTACAATTTCTCCAGCCGAGGGACGACTTGCGCGAGGCAACCAGCATCGCTGTATGAACTCCCAGTGCTCAGGCGCTATCTGGGACTCCTTGGGGAGCTCTGGTTTCTTGCCTTTCATGACCTGTCCCAACACTAAAAGATCATTTTTCATGTTGTAGTACGGTACTTTGCAAGTCAACACCTAGAGCATGCGCAAAATGAACAGATGTCGTTTGGGGGCAAAGTTAAGTTACTAACTTGCAAGGTGATGCTGCCAAATGAGTATATGTCGCACTCGGAACTGAGCAAGACTTCGTCGTCTTCTGGTGCTTCAAATAACTCTGCAGCTACCCATCGGACATTTCCTCGGATGGAGCTCGTAAAGTAGGAGGTACCGATGAACTCCAGGATGATAGTGGAGAGACCAAAATCAGCAAGGCATGCCCGACCGTTGCCATAAATCAAGACATTTGACTGGAGAGCTGGGACGTGAGCAATCCGGAATACACCTTCTGTGAGTAGCTATACACACCCCCGTCAGGTCACCATGGACGACTGATTCGTTGTGAAGGTATTGTAATCCAAGGGCAATATCGTTCAGCTAGCGTGTCAACACGTCAGCAAATGTCTGGGGGCACTCCACAAAAGGGCTTACAAGGGAAAACTTATCTTGAGACGACAACACGTCTTGTTGACGCTCAAGAAAGCTGGTAAGAGGTCCATTATCGGCCCACGGACAAATCATTGCCGGGTGGGGCCCAAAGTCGGTTGCCACTCCATAGAGGGGAAGAATGCTATGGTGTTTGAGACGGCCCCAAACTTTCAACTCACGACGCACTCTCTATGTCGAAGTAAAGTTGGATAGATTGACATGGATGGAAGAGGAGAACTACCTTTGCAGTCTTCCGCGTCAATTCCTCGCTATCCGACTGGAAAGAACGAATAGTCTTCACTGCTACCTGCTGATGGTCAAGATAATACAATAAGAAGCACTACAAGTTGAGCCTACCTGGACGGTCCCACTGGCATTCACTAAATCGCACTTCCAGATGTCTCCAAAGCCTCCAGAAGCGATTGGATAACGCGATCTTCGCTGGAGTTCGCTAGTCAGATCTTTCAGGGAATCTGACGCGGAACCTGGTAACTCTTGGTTGGCTATTCTACTGGCATATTTCGCCGAGGCTCCGGTATTGGCCTGTTTGAAGTGCAGATGGACGTTAATAATCTAGCAAGATATGTGGGCGGGAATGAGGGTCCTCACGATTGGTTGCCACACAACTCTGGGTTGGGCTGGACGTCCCTAAGAAAAAAGTGAGATGTAGCGTGAATTCGAGAAGCTGCGATGACTTGCCCTACGTTTTGCATTGCCATCATCCACACACTAAACGAACAAAGCCATTAGAGAAAGATATGGAAACACCAAGGCACATAGTACACCAACTTGATCACAACGGCCATGTCGGTCGAGCGCTACCTCAAGGCTCCATATATAGATTTTCTTGTCAGCTCCGGCACTGGCAATGTATTTTCCATCGGGGGACATGGCAACAGCGAAGACTTCATCATCATGCAAGAGTAGATCTCTGACTGCCTGATTGGTTTCGAGGTCCCAGATGCGAATGGAGTAGTCGTCTGATGCGCTGACAATATAGCTTTCATTGGGAGTAAGACAGAGGGACCTGACAATCTTGGTATGACCCCGAAGAACAACGAGCTCCCTCCCATCAATCGCCCACCATTTTCGAATGGTGTGATCAAATGACCCGGAGAATATGTATGCACCGTCCTTGGACCAACACAATGATGCCACCCTGTTGACATGTCCCTTGATCTCGATAAGCAGCATGCCGTCCCTTGACCATAAACAAATCGCTCCTTCCCCGCCGCTGATGAATTTGTCGCCTTGTGGAGAGTATTTGACGGCAAAAACCCATCCATGACATGTCTCTATCGGTGGTGCTATTTGTCGACCAGTATTTGGGTTCCAGCGTCGTATGGTGCCGTCTTGCGATCCACTTGCTATCTCCACAGCATTGGGAGACCAATCAAGGCACCTAACTTGACCATTGTGCCCCTCCCACGGGGCGCCGATCATGCTGCCCTCCTTTATATTCCACAGTCGTAGTCTGCCTTCTACACCTCCACAAACAACCATTGTTTCATCAGGGGATACTGCCATTGAGCACATCGCTCCCCCGTCGCTATCCAAAGGCTTTCCTACTGGCTCTCCGTCTCTTTTCCACTGACGAATCAAGCCGTCATCCGATGCGCTCATCACATTGCAACTAGTTTCCAAGCATGCAAGACTCCATATGCATTCAGAGTGACCCTCGATGATGCACTCCGGTGTCAAGCTTCCTGCTGGTCGTTCTGGCTTTGGTTTCTTCCATGATGTGGTCCAAGTATTGTGATTGACGAAGTATGACCGACCAAGTGGTGAGATGTGCCATTCGCATTCGGGATCAACGAGATATCCAGGATAATCTATCTTATACCTTGAACTCGTCGCTCCTGGTAGCACTTTCTTTGCTCACCTAGGCGCACTCCTGGTAAAGGTCGGTTCAAAGATGTCATAACGAGTGCATCATCTTGATAACATTGTACGCCACTCGGCGCCTTATACTGCTGCCATAGAGGAGGAAGCGCTTCATTCCCGCCTGCTTCATTGAGTAAGCTGGCGGGGATCACAACGTGGCTCCTTACCTTTCCAAAGTGCATCCTGACGGTGTTGTGCACCATATGGTGGTGGCTCCTTCTCGCTCGTCCGGAGCGGTACAACTGGTGCTGGTGCTTTCGATGGCGCTTCATCCCATCTCGTTGATGTGCTTGACTCGGCCTCTTCGCATAGCATGACCTTGATCGAGAAAGTACGCTGTACTTGCAGACGAAGGTAGAGGCTAAGCTCAATAATGAGGAAAATTGATGATTAAGGATGAGAAGAGACGATGGGGGGTGATTTTGCATGCTGTATTCCGCATTGCATGTGTTGCTGTTGGCACGTGGGCTCGGTTCGTTCCGTCTCGACCTTATGTACTGTACATGGGACGCAACTACACTCCCAACCATCCATATTAATGATTACTCCTTGTGAGCATCCGACGGCCAGTTCTGTACCCTCCTGTTACGACACAGGTAACAAACCTGCCTGCGCAGGGTCATGTTCGCATTGAATATCGAGTTCTTTGCGCAGAAGTCTATGCGTGTCAGCGAGAGCTGAGTCCTAGACAGCGGAACCGTCGACTCCGTTGGTGCTTGCAACGTCTGGATCCTGGGACAGTAGAATAGGAGGAGGGAGGTACGTGAGGAAAAGAAGACACTGCAGAAGACACTGGATTCGAGTACGTAGATGAGGATCACCGTGGTTAGCGACTTTGAGAGAAGTGGGGACAATAGCTAACAAGGAAACGGTACAGAAGTTGATTGAGACAGTGTGCCATTAGCCTTCCGTCTCACAATGACACAAATGTTGCGAGGGATGCGGATTCGTCTGCGGGGAAGTGTGATTGAGGAGAAGCTACCATGCTGCTGTGATAAAGCTTCTAGCCTAGTGCGCAACTTAAAGCTTAAAGCTCGAGCCTTAATGAAGCCAACTAGTTGCATGCATTTGAAACTGAACCGATCATAGTACGGGCCATGCGTTGACCAACCTCGGCTTAGTCAGTAGGTTGTAACTAGTCCAACACCCATTGTGCCTTCGGCACAGGAAGCCAAAAAGAGTGCAAAGCACTCTTTTGTGGCTCCCTGGCCTTGGCTGCATCCGAACAATTGCAGTAAATTTTAAAATAAAGATAATGTTTCTAGTAGCAGAAGTATTGTATTTGTGTTCTTGATATAACATGAAAAATATTATGTCCATTTCCCCATTTCCTGTTTGCCCATTCTTTGATTCTCCTGCTTTCAACTGTGGTACTGTCCCCTGATTCTCCACTCTCCCATTGTCTGTCTCTCCTGTTTTCCTGTTTTCCCTTTTCCCTGTTGTCTGTCTCTCCATTTTCCCATTTTCCCATTTTTCCATTGTCTGTCAAGATCATACTCAAGGGGGACTATATCTAATGGGCTTGGCCTCAGCTCATGTGCTGTGCCCCTTTCCTGAGTATGTGCCCTGTATTTCTAGGGGGTATGACAGGATCTGGGCAAGTCCGGGTGATAGTATAAACAGGACCTGGGTATCCGGATTATATTATATTTGTCATATTCTGGAAATCTCCGGATCTGGATCTCAGATTTAGAACTTAATTCATTTCGGACATTTCCTTTGACCCGTTGTAGAGACTCGATCCTGCGTAGCCTCACAAAGGCATATTCTACGAGTCATGACAAACTTACTTGCAGTGTACATGCAAGGCGACGCACGCGTGATAGAGGCAACGCGAACGCGACACTGGCGTGACCAACGCGACACTGGCGCGACCAATGCGACACTGGCGCGACCAACGCAACACTGGCGCGACATAGGCGACACTGGCGCAATGCGTGCGCGCTTTCCCGCGCCTAAGCGCCCTAAGGCGCCTGACCTCCGAGTGTCTATTCCCATGTCCAACCAAGTTCCCAGGTACGCATTTCCCCTTTTATCATTTATTTTACTATCATACCATGATTATTTCAACATGGACCCTTACTTACATCACCCTAGCGCTACCTATTCGGTTCCGCACCCTGGGAGCACACTTAGATATGTTTTTTACTTAGACATACCGGACTTACCTTTTGACTTACTTTACACCTTTTTACCACCACTTGACTTTGGGACCTTTTTTTAACCGACACCATACCTTGAGACTTTACCTTGACGATTGTGCATACCGTCTACTCTCGCGCTTCGCGCGCCTATAGCGCCTCGTTTCCTGCGCCTGTCGCCTTGTTCACGTGCCGATAGCGCCTCGTTCTTGCGCCTCGCACGTAGCCCAGAGTTGATAAAACTCGTGGATACTGCTCACCTTGCTTCCCCTAAGGGTCGAGCCTATCGCACACCATAACTCGCCCTAACACATCATCATTATTTTTATAACAGCTACACACTCAGCTGTGTTGTGTTTCCCACACCGTTTCCTTTCTGGTAATTACCCCTATCATCCGGACTTTGGTTATACTTGTATCCTGTCTGATTACTGATCCGCCCTGCCTTTTCATTTCCAACCACATTCTATTATGATCTGAGACACTTTAGTATTATATTCCACATGCTTCGTACATAGCTTCAGGTGTTTGCTTACTTATGATTCCAGTGCTTCCTACAGTATATAAACCTTTGTAATTCTCGGTACTTCCTCAGTTTGAATATCAACCATAGTTCTGCTCATTCCTGCTTCCTCTGGACTTGAGTTTAGCCTCTAGTCAATCATCTGAGACTTAGGATTGTATCCTTAAGTCTATACCCTTGGCTCTACCCTTGGGTAGTCTTTCTCTGTCAGTTTCTAACCTGGACTTTGTCCGGATATTGACCGGATATCATAATATAATATAATCCAGATACCCAGGTCCTGTTTATACTATCAACTGGACTTGCCCAGATCCTGTCATACCCCCTAGAAATACAGGGCACATACTCGGGAAAGGGGCACAGCACACGAGCTGAGGCCAAGCCCATTAGATATAGTCCCCCTTGAGTACGATCTTGACAGTATATTCGAACTCACACCTTTCCGAGTATACCTCCATAACCCCTATGCCTCCGAAACGCACTACTCAGAATAGCCTTCTCGCAGCCGGCCTTGCACCTGCTTGATGAGATCCGTCGCCTATTGTCAGTACCTTTGCAAGCTTCTCTCAGCATTGTGCTAGTGTACATGGCACCACTCATAGCATTTCCGAATTCATTAACTGCCCTCATCTGGAAACCCCATCACGCACCCCCTCAGTAGTTCCTCCGGAAGGCCCGGATCCAGACAACGAAACCATTATCCCTGGGGGAGGACCCCCGGATGATGATGGAGATCACCCATGGGAAGGGCCTTGTGAGGACACGGATGATGACGATGAGGGACTTACCCCTCAGGACAGAGTGTTCCTCCGCCTATCCCAAGCCATCAACAATCTTGCTCGTAATTCCCGAACATCCTCCAGATCCAAGGACTCTAAAGCTAAAGTCCGTGAACCTGATACCTTTGATGGTTCTGAACCTTGTAAACTCAGGGCATTCTTTGTCCAATGCGAGCTCAACTTTCAAAGTAAACCCCACGCCTTCCGCACGGACTGGGCAAAAGTCACCTTTGCTCAGTCCTACCTTAAGGGCATGGCCTTAGAATGGTTTGAACCGGATCTCCTGTCCGGAAGTACCCACGATCAGCCAGACTGGATGGATGACTATTCAGCATTCATGTTGGAACTCCAAACCAACTTCAGACCGCATGACCCGGTTGGAGATGCAGAAATGCAACTCGAACAACTCTATATGCGCGATGGGCATCGCATCAACAAATATATCGTAGAATTCCAGCATCTTGCTTCTCAGGTCCGAGGGTGGGGTGATGGAGCACTTTGCCGTCAGTTCTATAATGGACTTCCGGCCCGGATCAAGGATGAAATCAGCCAGCAGGGCAAACCAGTCACTCTCTCGGAATATAAGACTCTTGCCCAGACCATCGACACACGATACTGGGAATGCAAGGGAGAGATCTCCCATGAAAGCAAGACCACTTCTTCCAACCCTCCTAAGCAGTCTTCAGCCGTCCGGACCAGTTCCACTGGATCTGGAAAAGACAGATCTGGAAGTTTGCAGGCTGGCAATACTCCATTGCCTTCCTCCACTTCCTCTGCTCCTAAAGGACCAGACCTGTCCTCCAAATTAGGGAAGGATGGTAAGCTAACCTCTGAGGAACGACAGAGGCGTCTTGACAAGAAGCTCTGTTTGTTCTGTGGTGGACCCAGACATACTGCCCGAGACTGCAGCAAGTCGACCTCGCGCGCTGCAAAAGGACGTGCAGCCACGGTCACTCCGGAAACCAAACTGGACGCATCGGACGAGGCGAAAAAATAGTCCACGACCCTCCTGGCTCTGTGCAGGCAGAGGGTCGCGTTGACTCAACCTGCGCACTGGAGTTACATCTCAATGCTGTTGCTCTCTCAAATCCGTCTTCTCTCTGTCCATATGTTTCCATTCCTTTGTACTCTGATATATCCGAATTTCCGGCCCTTGTAGATTGTGGATCTTCCCATTGTTTCATAGAGACCAGTTTCATATGAAAACATAATTTAACTACCTATGCAATTCCTCCTCTTCCGCTCCACCTTTTTGATGGTTCTTCCAATGCCACAATTTCTGAAGCTATAGATTTGCCTATCTGTTTTTCCTCCGGTGTAGTTACTTATGATACGTTTTACATTACTCCATTGGATTCATCTTGTCTTATCGTTCTAGGATATAGCTGGCTCTCCCGACACAATCCGTTGATTGACTGGGTATTGGGCAGCATAAAGTTCCGGACAATACCTCATGGAATGCCATCGCCCCCTCCAAAGTCATACCTGCTTCCAGCGGAAACTTCATCTCCAACTACACTCGGACCCTCCACTGATACATCTGCCCCTAACATTTCCCTCATCAATGCAGTAGCCTTTTGCCAGGCCTGTAAGTTAGAAGGATCAGTTCAGTTCAGCATCTACCTCCGTCCGACTGGTGTCGATCTCTGTTCCTCCACACTTTCATCTGAACCTTCAAAGTTGTCCGGAGTTCCTCTGGAATATCATGAATTTGCAGATGTCTTTGATAAAGGAAAAGCCGGTCAACTTCCTCCACATTGTCCCTACGATCTCAAAATCGATTTGGAGGATGGGGCTGTCCCACCCCTTGGCACCATATATTCCCTTTCTCCAATTGAGCTTGAAGCTCTCCGGAAATTTCTTGATGAAAATATTGCATCCGGACTCCTCCGTTCCTCCTCATCTCCGCATGGAGCCCCTGTCCTGTTTGTCAAGAAGAAGGATGGCTCCCTTCATCTTTGTGTAGATTTCCGAGGACTCAACCAGATTACCAAGAAAGACCGTTATCCATTACCCCTCATTGCTGACCTCCTGGATTCTCCAAGCCATGCAAAGGTTTACACCAAAATTGACCTCCATTCTGCATATCACCTTGTCCGGATAGCAGAAGGAGATGAGTGGAAAACTGCCTTCCGGACACGCTACGGATCCTATGAGTGGTTGGTTATGCCCGAAGGACTTACCAATGCTCCAGCGGCTTTCCAGCGTTTTGTCAATAGCATCTTCTCCGATATGCTTGATATTTGCGTAATCGTGTATTTGGACGACATCCTTATCTATTCCCAAGACCTTGCATCTCATAAACAACATGTTCGAGAGGTACTCAGACAGCTCTGACAACACCAGCTATATGCCAAATCCGAGAAATGCGAATTCCATTCTTCCTCTGTTGAATACCTTGGATACCTCCTATCTCTGGATGGCCTGACTATGTCATCCGAGAAAATCCAGGCTATCCTCGACTGGCCGGAACCTCGGAAAGTCAAGGATATTCAATCCTTCCTCGGATTTGCTAATTTCTACTGTCATTTCATCTTCAACTACTCGGATATTGTGGTCCCACTCACCCGGCTTACCTGCAAGGGTGTTACTTGGAACTTCTCTGAGGATTGTCGGAAATCCTTTGAAGCACTCAAGAAAGCTTTTACTTCAGCTCCTCTGCTCACACATTGGATGCCGGATGTTCCTATTGTTGTGGAAACCAATGCCTCTGACTATGCTATTGCGGGCATACTGTCCATTGTATGTCCGGACTCAGAGCTTCGTCCGGTCACATTCTACTCCCAGACATTGTCTGCTCCGGAACTGAATTATGACACCCATGACAAGGAACTTCTAGCCATCTATGAGGCCTTCCGGACCTGGCGACATTACCTAGAAGGCTCATCCGAGCCTATTGATGTCGTTACGGACCATAAGAACCTTGAGTACTTCGCCACCACAAAACTCCTCTCTCGCTGTCAGGCTCGCTGGTCTGAATTCCTGCATCAGTTTAACCTCCTCATCCGGTTCCGTCCTGGAAAACTAGGTGCTAAACCGGATTCCCTTACTAGACGCTGGGATGTCTGCCCCAAAGAGGGGGATAAGGACTATTCTCGAGTTAATCCCCACAATTTCCGTCCAGTATTCACCTCAGAACAGCTTGCTTCGTCCCTACGAGCCTCCATTTTAGCTACTCCAGTACTCCGAGCAGCTGTAATGATGGATATTGAACAACTTCGGACCGACATTCTGACTGCACTCCCTAATGACCCTATTGCTTCCAGACATCTTCCAGATCCCTCAGATCCAAGGTGGACTATAGACGATACTGGTTTTCTTTGTTGTGACAATCGGATCTATGTCCCAGAATCAAATGATCTCCACCTTCGCATACTCTGCAACACACATGACCATCCCCTATCTGGACATTTTGGCCAGAACTGGACGTTAGACCTCATCCGACGCGAATATACATGGCCCGGGATACGCACTTATGTGAAGGACTATGTCAAATCCTGCACTATGTGCACCCAAGCCAAGGTTCCGAGACATAAACCATATGGATTGCTCAAACAACTCCCTATCCCGGGGAAACCTTGGAATTCCATCTCTATGGATTTCATTGAACAACTTCCAGATTCATCTGGCTTTACAGCCATCCTCGTTATCATAGATTGTCTATCCAAGCAAGCAATATTCGTACCCACCCATGACACCATCACTTCTCCAGATCTTGCCCAGTTATTCCTGCTCCATGTATTCTCCAAGCATGGTATCCCATCCCATGTAACATCTGACCGGGGTACAGAATTTGTCTCGCATTTCTTCCGGTCCTTGGGGAAGGCTCTGGATATGAATCTCCACTTCACGTCCAGATATCACCCTGAAGGTGATGGACAGACAGAAAGAGCCAACCAGACCTTAGAACAGTACCTTCGGATCTACTGTAATTACCAGCAGGATAACTGGTCCGAACTCCTTCCCCTAGCAGAATTCGCATACAATAATGCTCCGAGCGCTACTACCAGAGTTTCACCCTTTTTTGCCAATAAGGGTTACCATCTGAACATGTCTGTACACCTGGAATGTGATCTCTCTTCCTCCCAAGCCCGAGATTATGCTATAGATCTGAATGAGCTCCACCAATTCCTTCATAAAGAGATGGCCCACGCCCAGGAACGATATCAGGGCCCTGCAGACGCTAAACGTAGACCTGCCCCGGATTTCCGGATTGGAGATCAGGTTTTCGTAAAAGCAAAATATTTCCGTTCCACTCGACCTTCGAAGAAGCTCTCAGAAAAGAACTTAGGGCCTTTCGAGATCATATCCTGTCCGGGTACCCATTCCTTCACCATCCGCCTCCCGGACTCCATGAGATCCGTGCATCCAGTATTCCACGTCTCCCAATTAGAACCAGCAACAATGAACACCATCCCAAACCATATCCAGCCTCCTCCACCACCAGTAGAAATTGATGGTGAACCTGAGTATGAAGTCTCTGAGATTCTGGACTCCAAGATTGACTGCTGGAGATGTCATTGTCAACTTTTATACCTCATCTGGTGGGCCAGATATGAAGGGACGGATGAAGAAACATCTTGGCTACTTGCTACAGAACTTGGGAACGCCTCAGAATTGGTATCTGACTTTCACTCTGCATATCCAGAAAAACCAGGTCCATATTTGCCACAATGAGTACAAAGGTCAGATATAAGTACAGTATGGAGAGCAAGGAAGAGCAAATCCGGATTTCTTAAGTGTCCATCTCCATGTCTCCTCCGGATGCGCCAGCCTCATTTCCAGACCCCTCACCAGAGTCCTTTCTCTCTTCCAAATCCTTCCCTCCAGCCTCAGGGATCCGGTCTGCCAACATCCGGAATCCGTCCGCCATGCTCTGCTGCAAGAGTGTGAAGAGCCTCCTCTGCTCCTCCAGGAATTGAGTAAGGCCAGTGGCCATCTGGTCCGCAGCATCCCTGCTCCCCTCAGCAGCCTGGATGCTCCTCTCCAGAAGTCCATTCGTCCGGGCCAGTTCATCCACTATACTGTTAGCAGCAGCAACCCAAGCTGTGTCATCATACTCAAAGAAACCCGGTTCCAGCCCTACCACAGTCCCAGGATTGGAGACAATCTCCACATCCACCTCTGGAGTTGGACTCTTCTGGCGCCTCTTGCCTTTGGCCTTGGGAGATGGCATCCCATCCGTCCGTCCCCTCTTAGTAGATCCGGGCCAGCCGGCACAACTCTCCTTGGTCACCCTGCATGCATCACAGGATCGGATCTTCCGGATATCAGTCTCAACACATCCGGATCCGACATACCACTCACCTTTGAGTTGGAAGACGCATCCTTCCAAGCACAGGTTCTTCCCTTAGAGATACAGTTGCTGCAGGAACCCTCACCAGATCCGGCACTTGTACTGGACGCTGGGGTCATACGAGCCTTTGAGTTTTCAGTGTCGGATGACCTATGTGCAAATCATCATCACTCACCAGCGCCTCTGCACGAGCCTTCCGGGTCAAGGCAGCCTTCTCAGCTCTCTCCTTCCGAATCTGGGCCAACTCCCTCTGCTTCTCTGCTTCCAGATGCTCCTTCTCCTTCTGTTTCTCTTCCTCCTCCTTCCTAAGGCGCTCTTCTTCGTCCTCCTGCCTCATCCGGGCCTCAATCTGGGCCAAGGCACGCTGCATCCGAGCCTGCTCTTCCTCCAGGAGCTCCCTGGCGGATTTCTTGCTGCCAGACTGTTTGTTAGACATGATAATTGCAGGATAGGAAATGTGGGGGGGTAAGAATCACTCTAAGATGCTTGACCATTCTTTATCTGAAATAATCCGTCCCCTGGAAACGACTTCTACATCGTCTCGCATTCATTTCATTCGGACCCAGGTTTCCGGACCCTTGGCCTTGGGGGCTCGGCCCTAAAGGGGGGATACTGTCATATTCTGAAAATCTCTGGATCCAGATCTCAGATTTAGAACTTAATTCATTTCGGACATTTCCTTTGACCCGTTTCCTTTCTGGTAATTACCCCTATCATCCGGACTTTGGTTATACTTGTATCCTGTCTGATTACTGATCCACCCTGCCTTTTCATTTCCAACCACATTCTATTATGATCTGAGACACTTTAGTATTATATTCCACATG